>ML834093.1:18312-59887 GCA_009831015.1 Picea engelmannii | reverse complement strand
GAGTTAATGAAGGCCTCATACATGTTGCAAGAAATCCGTTGTCAAGTTACCTATTTATCTCACCGCGCCACGCACCGAGAACACTATTTCCAATTGAGAATTTGAGCCCGAAGACTAAGTTGATTTTATACAGTGATCATTGTGCTTTTTCTCTCTATTTCGTTACTGTGTCTAAGCTACCTCCTGAACCTGATATTGTTAACCCCGAGCGTGTATGTCGGACGAGTTTATCACTATAGAAAAATTTGTTGAGGAAGTTTTGATTGACCTCGTGACTGAAAGTGTCATGTCAATGTTTACATGTATACAAGCATCATCCACGAGAGGACTGCCAGCCTCTCCATCCACTGCTCGCGGAGAAGGACCATACCAATCGTCCGATGAGAAGAAAATTAATCATAGGGATGACTTAGCGAATGCTAAACTGAAACTGACTATCTTACCCACCTATATACCACCTTTAAGCAGTGCTAAAAACCACAAAATCGTACCTAGATATTTCGAGTACGCCTTGGTCACTGCGTACCTCCTGAAGGGGATACGCGTAGTGCGAGCGGACCAAGATAAGATCACAATGTTGAAGTTTAGTGACTTCAACATTGGAGATCGCAAAGTCTACAACATGTTAGCTCCACATAAGTATCTGACTAGAACAAAAGGGAAAAACTCAAAGGTAATTCCCCAAGCATTGACCCATAACCTTGTGCAGTCCACCCTACTCAACGTGATGAAAATTCCCCACTTCGGAAGACACCAAGAGGTGAATGCATGTGTCAAGATGCTACTGTATTGTTACCATGGCAGATATTTGTGGCTAAACCACCATATCACATTTGATCCGACCTTGATCAATTAGATCACGGGTTTGAGTATGCATGGACCTAACCCACGGGATTTCTATCCTAGAAAATCCATGGATTGCGCTTTTGCACAAAGGATCAAGGACACTTATGGCGATGTCGAGAAGGGAATGCAAGGATACAAGGTAGCCTCTATTCAGAATGGCACAATGTGCCTCGCCTGTCAGTTGATTGCAGGGAATTTAGTATGAAAGAACCGACCCACCCAAGTGACTGGTTTTGTAGTCGACCTCACAGGGAAGTGCACGGAGGGCCTACAAATGAATTGGGTGAAGTACCTAGTGAACCAATTGGAACTTGACTCCATAGAAGCACAAGATAAAGTATATGAATTCCATTTCAGTTGGCTCTTGATCCTGATCACTTTCATTGCCTGGGAGATGCTGGAAGGTGCGACCTTCCCAGACATCGAGCCTTTCGAACCATTGGCCAGGAAGTTCAGTACATTTTGGTACTCAAGTGACATGAATAAGAAATGGCAGTCAAATTCTATGTTCCATACATACTACCATCAGCTGAAGATATCCATACAATCCAAGCCTCGCATGACGCCGAACACTATACACCAAATTAGGCCTTTGATGATGTTCAACGATGATCGGCATTTCATTTATATCACAGCGCGAGCCGACGAGCACAAGAAACAACTTCAATCCTACTATAAGATGACAGAGGAGGACTTAGAGGAGATTACTATGGAATGGTCCCCTAACCTCCTTATTCCAGCTGACCCTTCAGAGATATCTGACATCGACAGCCTAGAAGCTGCGCCGGATACACCCAGACATAGCAAAACAAAGAAGATTGACGAAGTACAAGATTTAAGCATTGCCTTGGTGAAGACTTCTTCCATGTCACTAGAGAAAGGAGGTGATGGAAAAGAGATAGATTGCACAGAAGCTAAACAAAGGAAAGACAAAGTAACACCGCCCAGAGACGAGGAGGACCCCTTGAAGAAAAGGAAGGTTTCCCCCTCGAAACCTTCCTCCCAAAAGATATCAAAAGCCCCTATAACTAAGATGTAGACTGTCCTCACCTCTGATGATTTCAATTTCATCATAGCAGCCCTAAATGATGCTTTGTTGGAGATAGCAGATAAGCAAGAAGCTAAGCAGGAGGAGATGTACAATAGAATTGAGGTCGAACTCCAAGGGGTGCAGTAGGCACTATAGTCCAGCCACGTAGTCTCCACTACGCCTCTGCCACTGGGAACACCAGAATCGAGAGATGAACAAACCCAACTCCACCGGCTTGCTGATACAGTCGAAGTTCACCTTCAAAGAGCACAAGAGGAAACAATGCATGCCACCTAGGCTTTGGTACAAGTACATGGAGTACTTGTAGAAAAATGCCGAGCTGCCGAATAGGAAAAGAGTGCTCTCTAAGTGAAGTTCGATGAAGAAAAGGCACAACTGCAGCAAGGCAAGGAATAATTGCTCACCGAGCAACTTGAAATGAAGGAAGCGGTCAACATAGAACTGTTCTCTATGAATGTCGTAGAATTAAAGGTAGAGGATCAAGTCATGAAGCAAGTAGCGCAACTTGAAGAAGTGACCCAACAACTGCAACAATGCATCATAGAACTAGAACTACACACTGTTCCTGAGACCCCACAGGAGGTAAAAGACCAAAGAGAAGAAAATACCAAGAGCACAGTTGAAAGGATAAAGGCCCTTACCTTAGAATGCAAGAAATTCGCTGATCATAGTGCCCAAACATATGAGAAATTTACTGAGAACCTAGAGTTGCAGGGAATGGAGTCACAGTGCTAGGAAGTGAAGCAACACGCAGAAACACTACGGGCACAACTGAAATCCCTAACAGCTGTGGAGAGAATAAAGAGATCTCAAGAGAAGAAAATCGCCCAGTAGCAGATCCACGCTTATCGAAAGAATATTTATGAAAGTAACTCAGAGACTCCGACCTGTACCAGACAAGGCTTACCAATTGTTCTTAAAGGTCAAGAACCAGGGAGCAGAACTAGAGTAGGTTAGCATCGCAACAGAACAACGCTTGGAAGGACCTGTGAATGATGCAGTCATTCAAGAGATTTTATTGAAGATGAGATTGTAGCACAACAACAAGTCGAAGAAGTTCGAGCCAAGCTCGAAGCATTCGAAGTAGAACTTCCTACATTAGAGTGATTCGAGACAAGTCACAGGTGAGTGTTGGGGGCCTGTTGGCCCTTGACCAAGTTTTGAGGGATTTGGTCAAGTTTGACCTATTTTCAGACTTCGAAAGCCTGTCGAAGGAGGAGCGTAAGGTGAAGTGGAGATCATGGATCTCAACCCCTTTTTTGGGTCCTTTTTGAGTTTTTGGGATTATGTAACGAGCATGGGATGTCGGCCCATGGGTTTACCCATGTTTAGGCCTATTTTGTAATGTATAAATAGATGTCTAGTCTATGTAAGAGAAGGGGAAAAAAGGGATCTATGTGATGTGAGGTTGATAAGCTAAGTAATAAGTGAAAGTATGGTTTGTATATGCTCTGTGCATACTGGGAGAGACTTGTAGAGCTAGGTGCAAGGTATTGTAACAGGATGTGAAGTGCTTTGTTCTATAATGCAAGGAAGGAGGATCTAGCAAGGTGCGTAGATCTCCTGTCCTAGGTGAAGTAGGGTTTTGAGGATTTGTTCTTGTAACCGATTGATTAAAGACAATAAAGAAGAAGAGTTGGTGGGCATAGCCCCAGGGTGGGGGTGAACCACGTAAACACTGTGTTGTTCTGCTTTGTGCTTGTCTTGATGTGTTAATAAATTCTCTTGCTAAGTGCTTTGATAGAGATAGATAAATCTGTTGATGCTTTGTGCTAATGATGTGTAAGAATGTTAGATATGACCTATATGAAGGTGATTAGTGCTTGATCTACTAGATATAACCTGCCTATTTATGATAAAGTGCTTAAATACATCAGATCTGAGTGAATGATGCGATGCTTTGTTCTATTTACGCAGTAGTTATTGGTTGAATATTGATTAAATGTTGATGCTAAAGTGCTCTGTTAAGTATTATAATCATAGATCTGTGTCCCAGTGTTGGCAGCCATTTTTTATTATTTTTTATCCTATAATCTTCCCACACACATGTTTTGGAACCCTTGATTTTCATTGCAATCTTTGAATAAAACAACACTATTGTTTCGTGCATTTGCACACCTGCCTTCGTTCTCGTTTTCACGACTGCAAGCGTGAAAATTTTGATTTCGAAGTCACATTAAAATCGTCACTGGATTATTATGGTAACTCTTGTCTATGTGTTCATTACATTTCCAATTTAATTATAGTCACAAAGTTGGCAAGACACCAAAATCTTTACTCATTTGGCATTCTTTTGTTGTTAATATGACTTCATTGTTTTTATAAGACTGTGGTGATGGTCTAATCATTATAATCGAGTATTTGATTCAATGGTGGCTTGATGTTCTATTGTTTTTTATCAACTTCTTGGTCTCATAACAACGCATTAACATGATAATTAGACCCTTAATTCAATAGTTTCATGCAATGCATATGTTTTATGGTCAAATCCTTATTTGAAACATTGTTTTGATTTTAAAAACCATGCAAATACTAATGCTTGCGCAAACACCCGAGTCGACTCATCATAGTTTTCAATGGTTGTTTATTGACATTGCAATAGTGATTTGGATCACCATATATGTCGTCGGTTGTACATTGGGAAATGACTATTTTGCGTGGGTTGATTTCATTCCACCACCCTCTCACACTTTGGCATTAATTCCTGCCTCCTATCCCGGGTTACCTCTGTTGGTTTCAGGCAAGTCTGTGAGCTATCCGATTCTACGTTTACCCTGCCCAAACTCTTGCATGTTCACCCGGCTCACTGTGTGCCCTTGCCTATGGCACCTGTGGTGCGCATAGAGCCTAATGGTAGCCAAAAACTCTTGCTGTTCGACAATGCCTGTGAAGATTTGGAAAATAGTGGCTGGCTAGTGTTTATCCAGAGATTTGAGGGTTTTAACCTTTCGGTTGCCCAACAGTTCGCCCTTACCTTCGACGGATGCAGGGCTAAGGTCAGAGACATACAACTCGAGATAAATGAGGAATTCCTAAGCTCAGCTACAAGACTACCAGCTACAGGGAAAAGGTGGTTTAAGAACTCCAAAGTAGACGAGGTTCTGTGGCCGCTCCTATTCACATCAAGAAAGATTGTTAGCTATGATAGAGGTATGTCTCTCACTACCCTCAAACCCAGGTGGCATGATCTTTTGGAAATTGTTAAGCAGTTTGTGACCTACGAAGGTCGTTATGGCTTGGTATTTTTGTATCATCTTTGGTTGTTGATGAATTTTATAGGCTACCCTCTGAATATGCCACATTATCTTTTACTTAGTCTGTACAATATGTCCAAAAGATTCAAGCGTGAGAAGGCTGATAGCAGCCTTTTCCATCACTGCTTGATCAAACTCATTGCCGTCCACCATTTGAGCCTTAGTGGTGACTGTTGGCAAGCCTTCCTATCAAGTAATGGCTTTTCCACTCCCGAGTCTGTCCAAGTGGACAAGGTTGTGGTTACTGAAACTCTGGTTGGACCGGCTGTGCCACTTCATATCCTTCTACCCCCTATCAAACCCTCAGATTTCCCCAACCTTGACCTACCCGATACTATTGTCGACCAGTGTGCTAAAGACAATACTAAGGCCGCTAAGAAGCCTGTGAGGAAGAAAGGTAAGGGTGATACTGGTGTGATTAGTAAAGGAAAGAAAAATGCACGATGGATATTGAGATGTGCCAGGAACAAGCCCAAGAAAAACGTCGACCATAAGCCAATAGTGCTAAGCGAGGACTCGGACTCCGAAATTGAACGATTCTTGACTGAGGAATACCCCTATTCTCATGGCCTATGCTCTATGGAACCCTATGACTATGTTTCCAACTTACCTCTGTGCCTCAAGAACGATCCTAAGTTCCTGGGAATTAAGCTTCACAATCAAACCCCTGGTAACTTGAAAGAACCCTCGCCTGTGATGCCAAAGCCCGATCAATCACCGTGTGCTCAATGTAATGCCTGGCTTGAAAGTTATTACACTGACGTTCCTCTATTGCAATCTAAGATCAAATCATTAGAGGAATGAGTTACTGTGTTATCAAAGGAGAACGACAGGTTACAGGTCAACGAGAAGAAACAAAAAACCACCGGTTCAATTGTCTTCATAAATGTCGAAGCAACAACGGCCTTTGTCAATTCAAAGTTATCATGATCGAAGCATTTTCTTATTGCCCAAGTATGTGTTTCAACATCGATTTTGTTTTATGAGTTGGTTTGAATTAATATAAATGATTGGGTTTTGTCTTCAATTAGTTCTGTTCATTTTTAATAGATTCAAAACGATTCTGTTATTTTTGTTTTACCAAAAATGATACCGTTATGAATCATGTACAAAATATTTGTTTGCTAAACTTGGACACAACTATGATTTGGTTAATATTGTTCTCAGATTAGTATAAACGATTGGTTTGTTTTCGATTCTGTTTGGTTTGCCTTTGAAACAATTTTGCACGTTTGAATCAGGGTAGTCGATTGGGTTTGCTTTCGATTAGTTCTGTTTGTTTTTAATAAATTCAAAACAATTCTGTTGACTTCGATTTACCAGAAATGATTCTGTTTCATTTTGAATAAATATTTTCATTTGGATTATGATTGCATTCAACTTGTATAAAATATTTGTTTGCTAAAATCATGTAGCTATGTTTTGATTGATACGGTTTTGCATAACGATTGTGTCGGCCCCAAACTGTTTCGATTCATTTCTGTTTGTTTTGATTTGCAAACAATACTGCGTGCCTTGAATTAGTATAATTATTTGTATGAGTTGGATTGGTATCAAAGACAGATTTGATACGGCTCTGTTAGCTTTTGATTTAAAAACAATTTTGTTAATTTCTAAGTCGACATGAAATATTGCGTTTGTATTAAATGAATAATTTGTTTGATCGGTTACAGTTTGTGTCGATTGAAATTGATTCATGAAAATGATTTCATTGGTTTCGAATTGTCTAAATGATTTTGTCTGCTCCGAATTGGTAATAACAAGTGTTGAACAGATTGCATGTATCTCTGTTACCATTCGGTTGAACATGATTTCTGTCTGTTTCAAATTGGCATAAAGATTTGGTTACTTCTGGCATGAGCGATTTTCTTTGTGTTGATTTAATGATTAAAGATTTGGTTTAATATTTCGAATATATTTCTGTTAGTTTTGGATTGATTAAAAATGATTTTGTTTGCAAATTAGACCAGCTACAGAATCGTGAGATTTTGTAGCTAGTCTTAAAATTTAGATTTTTGTTAGTTTTACAAATAAAATGTCATCTAAACTTGTCTATTCTTGTCCACTTTCAGGTGCATACAAATTTCAATGACCAATTGGATATGCTGTGGAAGTTTAGGAGATACTTTTGTGATATAGTTTTGTTTTAAGTTGTTGGTTATATGCAGAAATAGGGACTTGGGAGATTGTTCCCATATTTTTTGTAAACTGTCTTTGATAATTCCCACAGGGATGTTTTACCCTGTGGTCTTTAAATACTTGTTATTTTTTGTAATGAAAGGATCATCACTATTGGGAGAACAAGAGTATGGATTTATGATGATACAGACTGTGATGAAAGTTGATGTCTTGTAACAGCTTTAGCTTTCAATTTATCAAACTTTTATTTCAAGTTTTCTTCATATCAGTTTGTAATCAATTATCAACTACTTTAGCTATCATGATTCATTGCAAGTTGACGTGATTTGGTTTATGTGTTGTCCATATCTGATCTCTCTTATTTTAAAAAGTATAGCATTTACTTTGTTTCAATTTAAGGAATTAAGGGTTTACCCTCTTCGTTAAATGGATCATTTTGTACAAATATTTGCACGCAGATTTATCCAAATGTGATGATTTGTAAATTATAAGATTGCTGTCATTTTTTTTATGTCTTGTTTGTCCTGTCATTTATATTCAAAGAGAACTGCTGCTTCCTGTTTACAAGAAGCTTGTAGAAAATTTGGTGCGGGTTTCCTCCCATCGAACAGCTGATCTGGATCCTTTACACAGGACAAATTGGAAAGCGTTATCACAGGTTAGTTTATTAGTGTTATTTAAGTAGTTTAGATAGATAGATATAGTTTAGATTTATAGTTAGGTTTATTATTTTAATTGCTTAGCTTAGATAGTTATAATTTTAGTTCTTTTTCATGAAATTATAAAAATAAAAAAAACAACAGTTTTGCTGTCATAGGAAAGTTTACAAATGATTTTTGCAGGTTTTCATTTAAAATCTGTAATCTGTAGATATTGTACATTTGTGATTAAGATCTAATTCTGTTGATAGATGAACATTTAATTTCATAGAATTATTGCTATATAATATTAGACAATAGATTGTATATATTTATTTCAGATTTGTTTATTAGTTTTCTTTAATTATTGTTTTCACTTAGATTAGTTCCTTTAGTTAGTCTTCTTTCGTTTTCCTAGGACTTAGATCAGCTAACGAAGCCGCTAAACCCGTCAGGGTGGATCATCCCAAACGACTTGGGTTATTTAAACAACCTCGGACCAGATCCACTCTTCCAGTTGGCGAGCGTTCATTTTCGCCCATCAACACCCAGCTAAGATTGCAAACACTTGAGTCCTGCAACCACCCCTGTCTCTACCTCGGGTGAGACTTCATCTGCTTCGCAGGTGTTGTCAAAAGGGCCAGTAGTTAGGGTTTTGTTGGTGCACTGTTGTAGTGTTGAACCCTGGGTCTGCCCATGTGCCAACAATACTCCTAGGAATTGACGCCATTTACACTAACTCGACGTAAGGTCCACTGAGGAAAAAAAATAACACATGCTACAAGTCTAAGAAGAAAACAATCAAACAAACCTTCCCATAATGAAACCACTAGTTGGTGATGAAATCCAACATCGCGAGATCAGTTTATGAGGGGGCTGGGATAGAGAGAGTGGACCAGTTACGTTGGAAACCTGCTTAACAGACTTATTCCTTGGTGCAAGTACCTACATGGTTTTACCCTTGGGTGTACCCTCCAAGGAGCCCGAGTGATTTTGACCAACGTCTGACCCAGGTACGATGAAGACTCCCCTTCATCATCACCTTGTGTATCAACCCTAAAGATATATGCCACTAAGGTTACAAACTCGTAGTTAGCCTCTGGGAGGGTACAGTCGACAATCAGGAAGGAACGTTTGGGAAGGATAACAAGTCTGAAATTATTTAAGAGAACTAAAGAAAAGTGGATCAGAATACTACTGAGAACCTTGAATGGATTTAGGATGCATGAAGCTCTGAGACCAAATGAAACCAGATGTTTCTTAGGAAGAACTCCCAATATATGATATTTCCGCTATGTGGGTTAATATTCAAAGGGGAAATATTCGTTTCTCTCCTGCACAAGACCTCATGTTTAACCCCTGTGTGAGAGGGGGATCTCGACTATTCTTATATGAACAATTGGATTTATTGCTCCCTAGAACAAGATTCTATGTTTGCATGATGGATTTGGAAAGTTATCCTCATAACCTATTCCAAAGCCCTACACTTTAAGCTAATGTAGGTTCTCTACCAGATAATATAAAAGTTTCTGATCAATTTTATAAGCGCTTCATTTTAGGGTTGTTGTTTACTCAAGGGTGCGAAAGTGAAACTTATGATGTTTTAGACTCTACTCCAAAAGAATGCATAATAATGAGATGCAAATCTTTTTCTTCAATGAATCCTACATACGGGATGGAGAATAGGTTCAAATTTCTTGAGAACAAAAACACCCAATTCCCAAATGCAATTTTCTACACTACCCAAAAGCAAGAACACAATTATCTTCTTTATTTGATTTTAAAAGAAAGAAAATGCAAATCCTTTAATTCTTCATTACTTTCAATCAAAATGAAAGAGTCAAATGCAGATACAAAAGACATGAAGAAAAAATTTGTCAAACAAATAATGCACTCAAAGGATAACGAGAACTGAAAGAAACAAGTATGATAACTTTTTCAATCAAGAACTAAAAGAAGCAAAAGAGAAAGAAGACAAACACTCATGAAAATCATCAAACGAAGAGCAACAAGAAACAAAAATCAAGCTAGGTTTTCATAAGAGTCCTAATCATCCATAAAAGTGAGATGTTTCAAATGAATACAAGAAGGCTCAATACCAAGAAACTTTTGCAAACCTTAGTTGATGAACATTCCTAAACAGTTAATCAATTTGAAATCTTTACGAGACGAAGATCAGATAAACTCAAAAGGAAAAAAAGAACCAAGGGCTCATGTTAACCCAAGGGGACCACAACTAAGAGAAAATTTGTAGACTCAAAGGATTAACATAAATGAGTGATAAATTCCCAACTCTTATCAAAACAAATTCAAGATTATTCAAAGGTCTCTGAGAAAAAATCCCCTTAGGATCAGACTGAGAAAAAGTGAGCAAAAAGGGGCAGAAAAACCTAGAAAAGGAGATCAACGCTCCTATTTCCAAAGGGACAGAGTGATACAACGCTCTGGTATACACTATAGGGGAGCATTGATCCTACATCAATGCTCTGGTGTACACAGTAGAGGAGCGTTTCCCTTCCCAAAAACTCTGAAAAAAGGCTAAAAAATCAGAATGTTTTTCCAAAGACTCTGTGAAATCTTCAATGAAGAAGAAAGAAATGAAGTAGATGATAAACAAACAAAAAATTATATCTAAAGGTGGGAAAAATATCAAACAATCCAAGGAAAGACAAGTCAATTTCCTTCCCCAGTGGAGTCACCAATTTCTGTTACAAAAATATTCCCTTGCGGACAGGTGAACTTTCCCTTGGATTACAGACCCCTAATACCAAGACAGAAAAAAACAAGTGGACACTACATCCCTTTGAATTTAGTTTAACTAATCATAAAGAGAGAGAGGGAGAAAAGGTGTGATGCACCTAGTTTCAAATTTTTTCCTCGCTGCTTCCAATCCGAGCTTGATCTCCAAACTCCTTAGTGCAACTTGATACCCACAATGCAATAGAAAACAAAGAGAAACAAAGAACTCCTACCCTACACTATTAGATCAAACAAATTCATCTACAAATATTTAAGGAACAATAGACAAGCACATGCAAGAATACACAAGCTTGAAGGAAATAGGCCAAGCATATTAAAATGAGATCCAAAAGAGAATACTTACAAAAATGGACGATGATGCAACACTCCTCCAAGCTCTCCTCGTTCATACCCTTGCATGAATCCCACAATCATAAGTCTGATATCTCCAAGCTTCCTCCATTCTTCTGTTCTTCATGGAAATGCCTCATTATATAGGATTTGGAGGCTTAACCACCATGGAGAAGATCACTCACTAGATCCACAAAAATAGGATCTCCAATATTTTTAGGGAGAAAATATCTCTCAAGGATTTTAGGGAGAAAATATCTCTCAAGGATTTTAAGGAGGAAATATCTCTCAAGATCCACCAAATTGGTTTGAGAAAATATCTCAACCATCCATGATATTATCAACCTCTCCTTGAGATTAGGAAACTAAATGTGAGGTGGATTCTTACACTAAATTAATTTCATTTTTATGAATATTAATAAATAATTCATGTGCACATAGTATTTTGACCTTCATATAATGTATTTCTCCTCCACATTGACTAGGGATTGTAACATATTCTATTTCGTGATGTCAAGGTGTATGCGACACTTATCAAGGTGCGTATGACATTTTTACGACACTTGCGGCACTTAGGGTGAGGTACTTAAGTGTGGAATTTTGGTGTGTAACATCATGTGGGGGATAGGATACATCGTGCATGTCATATTAAAGGCCTTTCAAGTTTGATATTCTTTATCCATCATGTAGTCCTTTGGCATCCAAATTGTGGGCTTGCATCCCCATGGAATCCCAAGCTAGGCTTGTTCTCCCAAAACTGTCCACCAACTAGGTCCTGCAAAGACAAATAAGCATGCCCTCCAAGGATATCAAGTCATAACATAATGAAAAGTGAATCCAATCAATAAATAATCCATCTAAGCATGCACATCAAATATCACTATATCAAATAATTAATTTCTCAAAGACACTATGCGACTTGTCAAGCTTGAATATGGGAGGGTTGACGAGGTGTTCTATTAGGTAGATCTTTCCCTAGGTCAAGGAGAGCTTCCAAGAGATCCCTCTCTAAGCCATGTAAAGTGGATCAAGTGGTTGGGGTCAAGAATCAATGGGAATAGGGCTCATGACATACAAAGGGTCGTAGTGTTTCATTCATAGGTGCCTTTGTAGAGGGTGTGTGGTACCTTCGTCCGTAATGCACTTTTTCCAAGCCCATCAATTACCTTTTATCTTTCTTTCTTTGTATTTTCTTTCAATATATCATAAGGATATATTGAATTTCACTTCCCTGGCGTGGTGACGAGATTATGGAAATGTCACCCACAAACACCTAGTGGAAATGAGAAGTTTGGCTCGTGATGAGACCCCCTTTCTGTCAACCATGCAACGGAGATCCATTTCCTTGGTTTCGTGACCAGATGATGACAATGTCATATCACTAGATATTCATGGGTGTGATAGGTCTACTCATTATGAGACCTCCTATCCTTCAACTAACCTTTTAAGCATTCTTTATTATATTATGGGTCTTCTTTACTCAAAGATAAGCATTTCATTTCTTTCTTGGGTGATCCATGGGTGAATAATCTGGAAGGTTTATACAAGGATTTTATCTTTTACCCAACATCAAGCCCCCTAGGCCTTTAGTCCCATAGAATGAGGAACAAACCCTTCTTGGTTCAATACCCCCTAAAATCCCAAGAGATAAGGAAATGGAGGGGAATAATGACTGAAAGTGGTAAGTATGGTCAGGAACAATGTGATGGCTCATTAAGGGAGTTCCCAATAGAAAACCAAACCCCAAGGAAGGCCACTTACTAGGGAACAATGTCAACCACCAAGTTAAAGTAGGGGAAAAGGCATAATTTCCAAGCATATATCATGAAATCTAGAGCAATCTAAGATACAACATAATCAAATGGCTTAAATATTGAAATGATGTTCACCATAATACTAACTTGTACCTCATGGAGCAAGGCTTACTTCCTTCTGGAAGCTAGCTGGTGTGGTGGATGCCATCTGCAAATATGTGACCATATGTGGTGGTGAGTGGGTTTCCATTTGCGAAAAGGGTACTACTGGTCTTGTAGTCTCTCGGCACTCCATATATGAAACCTGAGGGCCTCAAGACATAATCTCCTTAGTTATCCACAAAATGGGTATAACATCTGGCTCCTACTTGGAGACATTTTCTCCCCATATAGTGCATGAGAATCACAACATCTCCTGATAGACATGGGCCTGCAAGGAAACATCAAACTGTCAAGTGCAGGATGACCTACTCATCCTTGTTCTCATATGATGATAATCAAAACCCACTAAACTAGAAAAAGAAAATTTTGACAAATTTTCTAACTAAGTATACATATATGATGATGAAATCAATAATGAAAATAGAGAAAATTGAAAATGCAATGCAACTAAAATAATATGAGAAAAAAAATGCAAGATTCAAGAAAGAAAGATGACTTACATACTTACCTAGGGTCATGGGACCCTGAAGATCAAGTCCCGAAGGTGTAAGGTGAAATCGTATAACCAATGCAACCACCTGATCAACGAATGAAGACATTTCCCCCTCTACTTAATTATGTGAAACAACAAAGATAATTCCAAAACATGTAATCATGAGCATAAATAAACATATAATCAATCATGAAATAAAACTCATGGAGATGGGTGGGAGGCAGGAAATCCTCCTGAAAAGAGAAATCACAAACTTGATCACCCTGAAACTCCCATATGCAAGAATAGCCACAATCTTGATATATCCTTCTCTGGATTGGACTAGAATATGGCATCCTCATCAACACAATCACTTCTCCCTGAAGATTGTGAAGATGTGAGATAACTAAAGAAGACCCCATGCTTGACCGAAGGGGAAGAAATGAGGTATGTAACGGGTTTAGGTCTAGAAGAAGAAAAATGTTTCCTCTTCGTCTGTGAATATTCGTGAGAATATCCAAGATGAAAAAACTTATGCTTTGTAGAGTGAACCTATGATTTTCATGGGATGTCTATGTCTTGGTATTCGTCCAAAATCAAGGGTGAAGATGGTTGGAAATCCTCATAGAACAAATATGATTCCTCCAAAGGATATGCATCACAACTCCCGAGGGATGACTGTAATCACCCTCAATATGTTGTGACAAGTCATCATCAAATGAATCGAAAAAATATGTGATCATAGCACCATCACCATCCCAAATATTTGAGTCATACATGAATGGATACCAATCCTTTATTTGAGGGCTACCCTCGACATCGTAGGTGGTGTCTCCGTCAAAGGTGAAAAGAGGCATGTCCTATCCATGCTTTCCAATCTGTATGAAGGTGTCAATATGTTGATCATATATATATGAGTGATCTTCTAGTTCTCTTTCACTTCTAGAATCATGGAACAAGTTGTCATCAAGATCCTTGAAAGGGTCATAACTCATAGTGTTCTTCTCATAATATTCAACGTGATAAGATTCATTAGGATATTCTTGGAAGCTTTATTCATAAGCATGTTCTTCAAGCACCTCTTAATATGTGAAGGCTTGGTATTGTTAGAATATAAGTGGATGTGCTCATTTTACCATTGATAATAACCTTGTCACCCAACCATAGGCCGATGCCACCCTCCGAGTACCTTAACCTTGACGAAGAATCACTCCGGAAGCAAACCCTAGGCTAGATAGCCAAACAAAGGGTAGCACACCTTTCCCCAAGGATAGCGCACCAATAAGAGCTCATCAGATAGTCCAAACCCTAGTCAAGAGATATTCCAAGCATAACTGCTAACTGCAACAGCTGCAATGACAACTCTCCTCCAAACCTGCGCAGAAATTGGGCAACTGCAGTGCACACAAGTGCTGCTCTACAATTCTGAGACTGCCTTCCAGAATGAGAACTGGCGTCCTGTATTTATACTAATTCTGGCTAACTGCCTGGGCTAACTTCTCATTTTGGGTATCTGTCTCTTCAGTATATATTATTATTTTTGGCCGACTTCTTCTCTTGGAGGTTAATAACCTAATATAAATTATCTTCTTGAGCCAAAAAGTGTTCTAGGGTTATTATCCAACTCATTAGGGTTTCTTCTTGTTCTCAAAGTATTCTATCCTTGTCATGTTTACACATGGAGGTAAATACCTCCCGCAACTACCATAATATAAACACTCCCTCATAGCTAGGGAGGTATTACAGGTAATGGTCTTGAGAAAAAAACATACCATTCACCCGGTAGCATCAACATAGTTGTCTAGACTATCTCATGACTAGATCATGAGCACTATCATCACTATCAATGTCATCAACTGCATCATCTCTCGAAACCATACTCCATCTGAGTAATTAGACATGATGTAGGATCAGTCACTCACACCAAAGAGTGAAACAAGAGCCATTCTTCTAATCAGGACATATGTCCTAGAAGAGTAAATGTTCTGAACCATTTTCCTGTCTGGGAAATCTTTGTTCTTTGATCATCCATCAAGCTGATAATCCTTTCCAATACTGCTGATAGTATTCAAGGAAATCAGAATAAAATAGAACATAGCTGTGTCTATCCATAGTAGTACATAACTACTATCCAGTGGTATACTACCACACCAAGTAGCAAACAAGTACTTGATCAAACAGTGGAACATATCCACCACAATAGTATACATATATTGTCATACAATCTTCATAACAATCATCTGATATCAACCTCTATAGAAACACTGTTATGATATAAATTGAATCATCTGGGCCAATATTTCACTCACATTTGTGAGATCTGAAAGAATATCTTCCCTCAAAAGGTAAAACATCAATGATGAGCTGTCTAGACTATTCTTCTCAAGCAAGGAAGAATAACTGTCATGATTTCTAAGCCTGGACCATTCCCCACCCTAGGCCATTCTTCCTACACTAATCAAAGTGCACCTTGGAGAGAATGTATAAACCCTAAGGAATGCCTGTCCCTGATTGCTGAGCCTGGACCATTCCCCACCCTGTTCCAATCCTCCTACACTAATCAAAGTGCACCCTGGAGAGAATGTATAAACCCTAAGGAATTCCTATCCCTGATTGCTGAGCCTAGACGATTCCCCACCCTGGGCCATTCCTCCTACACTAATCAAAGTGTAACCTGGAGAGAATGTATAAACCCTAAGGAATGGATGTATGGACTATTTCCTCTGTTAACCACAAGAGGAAAATACTGTCCTGTATCAACCTCCAAAACGAACCAGTCCTCATGTTAACCACAATGAGAAATCATTGTCTGGCGAGGCGGGCCAATCTTCTTGAGTAACCCTCGAGAAGAGAGACTGCCCTAGATCACTCCCCATGTTAACCACAATGGGAAGTTGCTATCTATGATACATCAACAATCTGGACCATTTCCCATGTTAACCACAATGGGAAGTTGCTATCTATGATACATCAACATTCTGGACCATTTCCCATGTTAACCACAATGGGAAATCGCTATCCGTCAGAAATCTCAATCCACTTTTCGAACCGGAAAGAAAAATTCTCATCCTGGACCATTTTTCAAACTGAAAAATGACTATCCATAAATGAATACATATCAATGCTCCCTCCCAACCTGGGATTCATCTCTTCGTCTTTCAATAAGGAAGTCGTCTGCACGAGCTCCAGCTTGAGTACAAAAACTCTTTCATCTTGGATGGAAGCTTTACCAAAATGTCTGCTTATCTGGTCATCTATGGAAATATGTATTGGAGAACCACTTTCTCCTTTCTCGACTTCATCATGGATAATGCAATGCTTGATTTCAAATGTACTTTGGTTTGGAACACTGGTTTTCTCTGAAGGCTTTATGTAGCTCTGATCAATAGAGTATATCATTGTTGGAAAACTGGAACATATCCATTTGGAATTTCTTCTGTCATCATGAGATCTGATCTACTAAGTAATCATCTTGATACAATATCTCCGTTATAGAAAATATTCACCACGCTTCTGCTGTGCATTGGAGGTTCTCCACCGAGCTTTCTTTTTACATCTGCATACAAGGGTCTCTTTCTGGTATGCCTCAAGGTCTTGAGGTTTCTCTTCATATGCTCTTTGTTCAATTTCTCTGGAGAACAGTCTTTGCATTCATCTTGATGTAGCACTCCAACCTATGGATGATATAATGACTCATGTAGAGGTATGTTTGGTTTACTAGAACGAGCAATCATCAGAGTCTTCTCCCTCCATCTAGGAGAACCTCTAGTTCTAGTTCTTGCAATGATTTCATTCATAAGTCTTCCATATATTGTTCTTCATCACAACTTTCAGATATGCTTGATTGCTTTCATATTAGGCTAGTAGTCTTGTGATTCTCGATACAATGACTGGTTGTTTAGGCTTCTCTTCTTTCTTGGAATCTTCATGTTCTTCCTCATGTTTTTATTTAGATTTTGGGTCCATGGAGTTTCTTATAGATTCCATTCCCTAAAGATTCCACTTCTTTCTTTTATCATAGGATCACGGATATGGATGGACAACCAGGGATACTTTAAGGCTTCTCTTCGAAGAAGACTTCTTCTAAGATTGAACTGAACACATACTGTATTTCATGGTTACTACCATGGATATATACTTCATCATATTCAATGGATCATAGGATTAGCTCCCTCCTAATCCTTGCTTCATGTAAGAGTGCATATAATCGGCTCCCTCTGTCTAACAGATTCCACACTTCCATCTGCATCTTTATTGTCTTCTGCAATATATAATTGGCTTTCTCTGTCTAGCCGAGTCCATGCTTCTGTCTTGTTGTCTTCTACAAAACGTCATAAGTCTTTCTCCAATTTCCTCTCGATTGCTGACTTCTTTCTGTCTTTGCTTCTTCTAGGTCTCTTCATGATTGATTCGACTTATCTTGCAATAGCTTCCACATGATTTGTTTGATGTATTTAATTCTTTCATGTATTATCTAATGATATCAATCATTATCTTTTTGTTATTCCATAGGTATAGTTCTTCTTGGAACACATTATCTTCCAGGAGATAGATATACAAGATATGTATAGAGACGATGCAAGAAAGATATGTACAAGAACTAAGAAGAGTATTGTTACCTTCAGAAGAAGAAGTCTCTTTTGTCCTGCTTAGTCTTCTTTGTAGGTTCCTCTTCTTTGGCAACTGATGCTTCGTGTTTCTCCTTCCTTTTCTTTATCTTGGGACAATGATTCTTGTAGTGGCCATACTTTCGATAGTTGAAGCATTGTACTTCTGAAATGTCTTTCTCTTGATTTGACTTCCTCCTTGATCCAAACTTCATTTTGTTCCTGAAATTCTTGAATCTTGCTGTGAAGGCTTGATCATCGTACTTCTTTTGGGGTTTCTCTTTTGCATTGATCCTTAATTATTCTTGAGCATAGCAAGTCCAAAGTTCTTCAAATGTCGGATACTCCTTCCTTGTGTTCATGCTTGTGGAAAATGCATCCCACGTCTTGGGAAGACCATTGAGTACTATGTTTACCATTTCCTTCTCTGAAGTGATCTCTTCAATAGATTTTAGTTGATCTCTTAACTGGGAGATCCTCACAAAGTATGATGTTATGCTGTCGTCATCATTCATCTTCATGTCATGGAGCTCATTCTTTAGACTCATTATTTGTCCAATGTTTCTGACTGAGAAGAGGTTTGTTAGGGCATCGTACATATTCTTTGATGAGTCAAGATGGGAGATGTAGGGTATCAAGTGGTATTTTATAGATTCCACTATGATACTCATGGCATTGATGTCACCATCTTTGAACTTCTCCATAACTACAACGTTCCGCGGTTCCTTCTCTTTTCCTTCTTCAAACTCTGGTTCCATGATCTTTCCTTTCACGATATCCAACACTTTATTCTTGGCAAGGATGAGGGAAATCCTTGTCTTCCATGCTTTGAAGTTAGAGGCTCCATCTAACTTATTCTCTGACTTCATAGGATAATTCATGGATGCTTTGACTTGGTCAAACCCTAGTTTTGACCAAAAAAACTCAAGCGTAACGTCTTGGCTTGCTGAGAGTACCAGAAGATGCGCTAGGCTAGGGCACATTGATATGTCTAGAGATTAGGTAAATACCTTCACTTAAGGTGCCTCAATGAGAGGATTAGGGTTTTTGCAACTGCACCTACTAGTAACCCTAAAAACAATGCTTTGGTGATTGCTCCTGCTAGGAAACCCTAGTGACAGTTCTTCAATGAGCTTAATATCCTTCTGGATATGTTTCCTTCCAGCGGTTAGACTGAATGAAGGAGGTGTGGGCCCATAACCCGTTAGAAGATAAGTGGATGTGCTTGTTTTACCATTGAAAATACCCTTGTCTCCCAACCATAGGCCGAAGCCACCCTCCGAGCACCTTAACCTTGACAGAGAATCACTCCAGAAGAAAACCCTAGGTTAGATAGCCAAACAAAGGGTAGCGCACCTTTTCCCAAGGATAGCGCAACAATAAGAGCTGATCAGATAGTCCAAACCCTAGCCAAGAGATATTCCAAGCGTAACTACTAGCTGCAGCATCTGCAACGACAACTCTTCTCCAAACCTGCGTAGAAACTTGGCAACTGTAGTGTGCACAAGTGTTTCTCTGCAATTCTGAGACTGCCTGCCAGAATGAGAACTGGGCTCCTATATTTATACTAATTTTGGCTAACTACCTGGGCCGACTTCTCATTCTAGGTATCTGTTTGTTCAGTATATATTATTATTTCTAGCTGAATTCTTCTCTTGGAGGCTAATAACCTAATATAAATTATCTTCTTGAGCCGACAAGTCTTATAGGGTTATTAGCCAACTCATTAAGGTTTCTTCTTGCCTCCCAGAGTATTCTATCCTTGTCAGGTTTACACGTGGAGGTAAATACCTCCTGTAGCTACCATAATATCAACAGGTCTTCGACAGATTCATGCAATAACTCATTTACTTGGTTCAACAACTCTTCAACGGATTTATTATCATCTCTTTCCCTTTCCATCTGCAAAACTTCCTTCCTCATATATGGAGAGGTTTTAGTTGATTCCAAGGTTTCATAGTCCCATCAACTAGAAGAACACCTCAAAGGAGTTTCCAGAGGAGAGAAAGGCTCATCAAAGGACAAAAAGGGGAAGAAGGGGAAAGGTAAGTAATGAAAATGCGGGTTCGAGAAAGGTGGAGTCACCATATGAGATTCAATATGAGCTCATAAAAAATTGGGAAAAGGAACATCCCTTGGGTGGAGTCACCAGGCAAGCTAAGGGAAAAGTTTTGGGATAGCTTACCAAAGTGTCGTTAGGGTACGGAGAAGATTCAAAATATTCCCCGGAAATGACACAAAAATGTTATACCGCAAGTTGTTGGTTGGGAAAATCCCTACCCAACCACAAGGAAAGTGCTACAACTTGGGAATCCTACACCCAATGTCACCTCAATGTAGGTCCCACACTTCAAGGATGACTAGGTCACTCTAGGGAGGAAATATCAGTGATCTTGGGGGGATTGATATGGATGAAATTGAATGAAGAGTATTATCCCCCTAAATGTCAATAAAGGAAAAGGAAAGTGGCTTTGATGACTTGTCTCTAGAAGGTTTTAAAGCTGCCAAGTCTTTAGGCACCTGAAAAGGTGATTGTACCTTCCTGAGACACAAGAAAAGACAAGGTTGCATGTAGTATGTTAGGTGGAAAATCAAGTTAATCTTATTGTCCCTAATTACATATGTAATCAAGAATGTATATCAACAATGAATTCAAGTAACTACTAGAAATTTAACCACTTAAAGTATCAAATATTAGTTGAGTTACGAGGCATAAAACATGTAGATAAATTGTCAATACTTTAGCGCAACTTTAGTGGTACTTAGATGGTTGTATAGATGATATTTCAGAGTATTTTTATGACATCCAAGTGGCTGTAGCAGTGTTTTTATACATGTTAGCACTCTGTAAATTTGTTCGACTGATAAACAAATGACAAAGGTAACCTACAAACCAACTTTAGAGCTGGGTACTAGACTGTTGAGCTCAGAGAGGGATCTCTCATGTCACCTGATTTTTCTTTGGAAATCAATGGCTATATTTAGTTTGGTTTTTGGGAGGTTTTTATAAATTTTCTGGCAAGGAAGGGGAGGGACACTTAGGGGTATGGAGTCAAAACTATGAAATTGAATGAAAACAATGACTAGCCAGTAGAACTCTCCAGAGGATAAAGGCTAAGTGAGACGATGAATCTGAGTTATAAATTGTAGTTTGCAAAGTGTAAGAAGAAAAAGGAAACACGTAACTACCACATAGCATTAATGAAATGAATTCTTAATTAGTTATGAAGAATTTCACATCGTTTAAATTGCTTAAGCCGAGAGCATCACAAGATGAATTCTGAGCTTTTAACTATCCAATTCAAACAGAATAAAGTGAAAATGGAATTAAAGAACACATGATATACATACAAGGAGAGAAGATAAAACTCATATCACCACCATTAGAATCTTTTCATAGAGACTTCAAAAGCTTCTGCATATGTATTCAATTCATCTCCAGAAAATTACAATTGAGTTCAAAAAAAACTAAAAGGTGCCCTTGCATTTATGCCAACATTAATACATTCAGAACTTCTAGCATTTATAAAATTTGAGTTCCTTTCAATTAGAAACCGATTTCAATAGTTGAACTGAAACATTTCAGCTTCTAAAACTGACTACAATAATTACATTTGACAATTTCGGTATGGGAACTGATTACAATGATTAATAAAAAACGTTTCATGAACCAATGACACATCCCTCTGACTCTTCGGCTTCAGTGTTTTCCATTTGTCTTGTTTTGGTCCTTTGTCGGATCTTCCATTCTGGTGACACCTGGGCATTATTTGTTGGTTCCCGGAAGACTGCACTTTGTTTTTCCCAACCACACTATATCCTTCCACTGCAAGTTAGAAGGGATATCATATTCCATCATTTCCTTGATTAGTATCTCCAGGTAAATGTAAGAGGCATACGTCATGACTAGCAGTTTGATCTTCGCTGTCTTGAACTGATTCAAGATCTCAAAATCTGTGATCAAATATTCTACCAGGGTGGCTCCTTTCAAGTTTTCCTCTAGGCTTTCAAAATTGGAGTGATCCATTCTGCATTGGGAGAGGCGAGAGTTGTATTCCTCCTGATCATACAATTTCCCTTTGCCATCCCAAAATGGTGGGAGGCCATTGATGAACAACTCTTCAACAAAACCTTGAATTCCTGTATACTCTGCTCCATCTGTATGGCCTTGGTTTGGACTGACTTTAGCAGGTTATGCTTTACAATGACCCTCCTGGCTCAGATGATCAATGTAGTCTTGTATTTGACCCCAATGGTCTAAAGTTATATAGTGGGGATGGAATTCAACAGGTTTATGGAATTTTGGGCCCACCCCGATGGTTTCTTAGCCAGGGTCTCATTTACAACAATGCATCTGCTTCTGTCTATGATGGCCATGCTATCTTTGTCATTGATAAAGTTTGACTACACCCTAGACTTGGCAGCTTTAGCAACAATAGAATCCCAGATGATGTGTTTGGATCCCTGAAACAGTCCTTTTCCTCTCAACCTTGTCTTCATCTTGTTTACTCTTTCTTGCAAATATTGATTCTCCTTCTGGAACTGAGCCACCCTCTCATCTTTTGTTTTGATTTCTTGCTTTAATTTCTCTATATCTCCCTTTAAACTTTTGATTTCTCACACTTTCAGGCTAACATGGGACATAGCCTGGACAAGTCCTTCAGTGCTTGGCCCAACTTATGTAGTACAAGGTACAACTACAACCATGTTTGGTACTTCTATCTGTCCTTGTGACCAATTTACTTTTTCTTGCTCTAGTTGTAATACTTTGGCCTTGTAATTCAATGCTTCTTGTAAAAATGCCTCCTTCTCATGTTCTAGAGAAACCAATTCTACTATTTGTGGATGCTCTGTGGTAGGAATTTTTAGTTTTTTCTTCAAGATTTGAATCAACTTGTCCTTTTCTTCTAAGGATGATTTCACTCCCCGAGGACCTTTAGATTATAGCCTCTTGACTTGAGTTTGCCAAGCTCTATTGGATGCTTTCTCTTGTCTCAACTGCCCTTCCAACTTAAGTGCATAAGTTGACAACTTTGAATTCTTCAAGCTTATACCCGAGTAATATGAATACAACATGTCACTAGTGTTCCTATGGAATTTCACCTTGTCTCGAGCACTAATGTTGTCATATTTCAGCTTAATCTTAGACACTTTATCCTCATCTGCAACTGCTATGTTGAATGTCCTCTTCTCTACATCCATGACTGTGAACATAGAAGACTTGTGCTGAGAAATCATTTCTACCTCAGGGATCAACTCCCTCATTTCACTCATAGCCAAGTTTCCTTTTTCAGCATATTGCTTTGCCAAATATTCTTTAGATTTAGAGGCTTCTCCAGGTACCTTATCAAAGATGTGTTTTTTTTTGTTGAAAGTTCTTGAGTTTCCTTCACTTTGGAGCTTGTTTCCTTTACCAACTTCTACATTGTTGGTGCCACTCTTCACCATATCCATATTTACTTTCTCTTTAGGATCCTCTTCCTCTAGATCCACTATCCATGGGGATTGCGTGATCTTCATCTTTTTAGGGGCAGTCTGCTGACTACTGGTGCCCAGGGGCTCTGAATTGCTTCTTTTGCTGTAAACACTTATTTTGGGGGCTTTAACTATCAAATTTTGAGGAAATTGTTGTGTTCGAATCTGTCGCAGGGTTGCATCCACTTGCTATGTTTGAGTTGGCTGCAATATTGCTTCCATATTAGCACAAACATCCATATTTTCCAATTTTTCAAATCCCTCAACATGTTCATGCTCATAGGGAGCCTATTTGTTCATCAATATTCTCTTGGATATGATATGATGTGGGTCATATATTCTCCCCTATAGCTGTGCAAATCCAAAATCCTTGAGATTTTCCTGGATCTGGGGTAAACATGATCTTTTCTTGAAAATAAAAGGTCTGATGATGAAAGGAAATTTGAGGTTGGATGCCTTGTATAGTTTTAGGAAGTGCTTTGTCTCTGATATGATTCTTTTCCTGATGAACTCCAGGGAAAAGACTCTGGGTGTCAGCAAAATAGGTAGAAGATAAGGGGATTCATGACAACCATAAACCCATATCACTATTGAATGCATGAACAACACCCAATCCCCCACTTTGTTTTTTGGATTTGGCTACAAATAACTCCTCATGTCATCTAGGACCCTTGGCAGGATGGTGTTGAAAATTAGGTTGTAAACTATGGACATGACCTTGTTGATAAAAATGAGCATTGTGATTCTTTTGCATTCAGTTGAGATGAATGATGCATCATGGAACTCTTTCTTGTTTGTCTCCAGGAACATCTTCAACAAATATGTGTAATACCTGAAGTGCCTTAGTGACTGAAAATTCACTAGCTATTTGTGGACATTATCAACTATGAATATATCAAAGTTGATGCAAACTAACTGACTGGACTCTGACTGAAAAAATGCAAAAAAACAACCTAACATGACCTTGAACACATACTTGTCTTTATATAGACCTAAAATGTGACTCAATATGGAATAGACCCATTGGATTTAAATAACCATGATATTTACATTCATTGGCAAGGACAGACTTTCATAAATATGCCCTATAAACCATGATTATATTTTCTTCTTCAAACAGTTCAGACACTGCGGAGGGGGACTCTGACATGCCGAGGGAATATCTAATTGAAATACTATCTACTCTACACAAGACCTCAGACCCTTACTTATTTAAGATGACTTTCTCTTCCTGTGAATACTGCTCTGCACACCAACCTATGAACTCGGGGAAGGGGAATGCAACCTCAACAACGTAAGGGACTATGGAGGTCTGGACTGCTTCAAGGAAGGGTATCTGTTTCCCTACATTATCTAACATATTAGATCTGGACACGAAGATGGGCGAGATGGTTATTTCAATGTCGAACACATATGAATCTATGTCAATTAGGGATTCTTCGTTTTATGTGGGATCTTGATCTGCTATAGACACAATGACAGGGTCCATGGTGGTAGTGAAAAATACCCGTAAATGAGCAGAAAATGTGTGAGCTTGTCGTACTATTGAGATTCAGTTCGAATAGGGAAGTTGCACCAATCTTCCAATGTTCCAATAATTTGAAAATAATAAAATAATGACTAACGCACCCCTTTATATACTTTCTGATTTTTGGGGCGAGGGGAAACAATTTGGGACAACTCGCTTATTGCCCTGAAATTCACCCAGTGGCACCACGTGGTCTCGAGCCGGAACCATGGTTTTCTTTTCGGACCGCTTTCGAGAATTATCCTTCGTGCAAGTTTTCTACCCGAAATGATCCCTGACCGTTCATCTGTAGCGCCCGCGATCTGTGACCCACCGGGTCCCATCAAATACACATTGTCTTTATCTTTAGCCTCCTCCTGCTATATTTGGCCCTGTCCTCTAGTTTATCACGCTTCCACATTAGTTTAGCGTTTTGCTAAGTCCTGGAAACTGGATTTCATACATAAATTGTTATAGTGATAACATGGGCTCTAACTGAGGATGCTATCCTCTCTGTGAGGTAGAAAAGAACGGTAGACCGAGTGCCTACCCATTGGTATGTGATTTATTCCTACAACTCAATTTAGCAACATTTATTCAGAAAACTCAAAATCTACTCAGCATAACTTAGGGCCTTCACCTCGGGCTTCAGTTTTGCTTCTTTTATTTCAATTTTTTCATGCTAAAAAACAAAAAATGATCATCTACAATGAATGGGAAGGGTGATGATTTCTTTAAATGATATAATATTTGAGGAACCTGCCATTCACAAGCCTTCCTCCAACGATGTCTCCATTACTTTCTTGTATTAGATAGACATTATTTCCATGGTATGCTGCAATTATGAAAGGTCCTAGCCATAGATGATCACATTTTCCATGCTTTCCCTTGTCTTCATTTCTGGAATCCCATCTTAATACTAAGTCTCCCACTTTGAAATTATCTTCTTTGGTATGTTTGTCAAAATCCCTTTTAATCCTGTCTTGGTGCAGTTGAGCATTGTTGAAAGCATTTTCTCTTTTTTGTTGTACATTGATTAGTTCATGCTTTCTCCTTCGAGTGACATATGTCTCAACATCCTGTTCCTATAACAACCTCAACACTGGAAACCCCAATGTAGTAGGAAAAATTGCCTCTGTTCCATAAAAAATATGAAAAGGTGAAGTGACAATAGATCTTTTTGGAGTGATTCTGTCAGCCCATAGTGCATGGATGATCTTTTTGTGCCAAGCCTTTTTGTTATCTTGCAACATTTTTTTTATAATTCTGGTTAAGCTCTTATTTGATGACTTGGCCAACCCATTTCCTTGAGGGTAATAAGAAGCAGAGTCGCCAAGAGTTATGTTGTAGTCACTGCAAGATTTCTCCATCTTTTTGGACTTAAATGTTGCTGCATTATCTGTAATGATTTTGATCAGACACCCAAACCTGGACAAAATATTGTCTTCCAAAAATTGGATGATAACAACATATGTGGCTTGTCTGGTGGGAACTGCCTCAATCCACTTAGTGAAGTAATCCGTGGCTATCAGAATCCACTTGTGCTGAGTTGAGGAATGTGGATGAATTTCTCCTATAAAATCAAGGCCCCACTATCTAAAAGGTGCTTCAACAGAGATGGGTTTCAAAGGAAAGGGATGCAATTTTCTTTTCCCATAAAAAATTTGGGATTCATGACATCTTGAAACCTCTTTGTAGACTTCAGAAAAAATTCTAGGCCAATAGAACCCAGCCCTCAAAATATTGTGCACTGTGGTTTTCCAATAATGGTGTCCTCCATAGTCACCCTCATGGAATTCTATGATGGTCCTCTCTGTTTCTTCCTCCACAAAACAACTCAACAAGATTCCCCCTGGATCCTTCCAATATAGAGATTTATTTACCATACAAAACTTTGTTTCTTTCAATTTTAAGAACCTGGCCTTGGTTTTACTCAATTCAGGAGGAGCCTGCAAATTTCTCAACACATAAATAATATCATCATACCATGGGGAGTCAAGAAACGTTTGGGATATTTGAGGGGCCATCTCCTTCTCTACACCTGCTAACAAGTTAGCAATGAAATTTATTCCTAGGAGTTCACAATTTTTCTGTGCCATCAACTTTGCAAGCCCTTGCCCCTTGATCAACTTTTTAGGTTTGATCTCGAGCTCATATTCTAACAACACAACTATCCACTTACCCTTTTTTCCTTCAGGATCAGGTTGGGTTAAGATGTCTTTCACAGAACTACTGGGCACATAAGCAGTAGTATGAGAATGCAATATGTAAACTCTGAACTGCTTCAAGACCTTGACTAGTGCATATGCCTGCTTCTCCATGATATCATACTTTAAGGGGTCATCCCTCAATTTCCTGTTGTAATATGCTATGGGCTTATCAAAATTCTTCCCATCCTTCTGTAGTAAAACACCAACAATGGTGTGCTCTGAAGAAAAAGAGAACAATATCAAGTCTTTTTCAAAATTAGGATTGGCCAGTATTGGGGCCTTGGTCAATTCCACTTTAATGTCTTCGAAGGATTTTATGGCTTTAGGGTCCACTTTATTTAATTTCCTTTCTTGAGCATGTTAGCGATATACTTTATGATTTTAGCCAGGTTAGGGATAAACCTTCTCAAAAAATTCACTTTTCCCAGGAAAGATTGCACCTCTTTTTTACTTCTGGGTATGCCAATTTTTAAGATTCCCTCAACTCTATTGGGATGTATCTTTATCCCTTCCTTTGAAATAATATGACCCAAAAAATTTCCTTCTTCCATGGCAAAATTTGACTTCTTGGGGTTCAATGAGATGCCGAACTTTCAATTCTAAAATTCCCTTCTTAGATGCTTGAGATGTTCTTCATCAGAATCTGAATACAGAATGATATCATCTAGGCAGATAACAATGAATTTGTCTTTCTCATCAGCAAAAGCTATGTCCATAGCTATTTGAAATGTTTCCCCTGCATTCATGAGCCCAAAAGGCATCCTGGCATACATGAATGTACCCCATGGTGTTGTGAATGTTGTCTTTTCCTGATCATCAGGGTGCACCATGATCTGATTGTACCTAGAGAAACCATCCAACATTGAAATTTTCTGAGAACCTACCACTTTTTGTAGAATGTGATCCATCTTAGGTAGTGGGTAGTTTTCCTTGAGAGACACCTTGTTCTACTTTCTGAATTCCACACACGACCTTATCTCTACACTCTTTTTTCTGATAGGCACCCGATTTTCCACCCATTTAGAAAACCTCAGGGATACTATGATCTTGGCTTCAAACAAATTCTTTATCTCTTTCTCAATCAAGGGAAACAACAAATGATTTATCCTTCTTAATTTGTGTTTGAAAGTTTTATGATATTCTTTGATTGGGATCACATGTTGAATTATATTGGTGTCATAAACTTTCAGATCTTCATAGCTCCAGGAAAAAAAATCAGGGAATTCTTTCATTAAATTGATATATCTCTTCTTGACTTCTGGGCTGAGTGTTTTGGACAACTTAATGATCTTGGGATCTTCCTGAGTCCCAATATTGCAATCCTCAACATCCCCTTCATTTACTATAATTTTTGGACTCATGGCCACATCGTTGTTATCAAAGAGTTTCTCCAATGGGACCAAACCCTTGGGAATGATGTTACTCTTTAGCTGCACTATATCTCTACCAGCAATATGATTTTCGAAGTAACCATCCTTTGTGAAAAAAACTGCATCCACGTCTTCATCACAATATTCTTCATCAATGTTCAAATTTTCAAATCCATCTTCCATTTTGAGGAAACTTTATATTTGTTTATCATCTTCAAAAACCTGCCAGTACTTAATGTTATCAAGCACTGTCAGCCTGTGCTTGATCTCAACTTCATATCCCCTACTAGGAAATATTGGAATTTTGAAAACTGAAGATGAAGTGGCAAGGGCATCAACAATCTGATTCTGACCCCTTGGAATCGTTGAGAGGCTATATTCTAAAAATTCCTCAAGTAGGTCAAGCACTGTATTCCTGTATGCTCTTAATCTGGGGTGCTTGGCTTGATATATTACCTTCACCTAGTTTATGATCAACTCAGAATCCCCATGAACAACTATCCTCTTAGCACCCATTTCTTTTAAATCCTTCAACCCTAACACCAATGCCTCATATTCAACCATATTGTTTGTGCAATCAAAATCTAGCTTATAAGAGCACAATTTTATGGCCAATCTGGGGGGGGGGGGTTTAATCCACACACCAGATCCTTCCCCCTCTCTGTTGACAACTCCATCAAATATCATGCTCCACATCTCATTTTCTGCACTGTCCTATTGCTCTGAAAAATTCTCAATTTGCTGATCATATTTTTCTTTGATAGCCATATCAATCTCTAGCCCTTTCTCCTCAAAACACAGGTCATTGAAGAAAATGGAAGATCCCAACTCAGTCTCTATAGATTAGATGGGATAGTTATTCGGATGTGCCTTGTTACTGACCATTTATTTGAGCAAAACCTCTCTATAAAATCTCCTATATTGACCAAATACAAGGATGGTGGTGTATGACATGTCCATCTGGAGAGTTCCCTTCAACTTTGTAGCCCATGACCTGAATAATAGCATGCCAAAATTGGGAGGAATATCAACAACCACTACATCCATGACTATATTCTTTGTTGGAATTTGAGACAAAGACACCACTAGATCTTTGATTAGTCCTAAGCATTTCACCTTTCTTGAATCAAAGGAGAAAAGATCTTTGTAAGGCCTAATTGGTTCATGACCACCTTGGGCATCAGGTTATGGGATGCTCCTGAATTCGACATGGAATTGTGCAGAGTCATATCATGGATCTTCAGGCTGACATAGAAAGGGGGGACCTCTTCAACATCACTATTTTCCTCTACACGTGGTCCAAATAAGATGGTAGGGTGATCATATTGTATGTTCAAAGTGTCAGAAGTTTATTCCATCTTAAGCATCTTGATGATTTGATTTCTATATTCACTATTCTTGATCAATTCATTGAATGGCACATCAGTTTTAATCTTGCCCATCTCACTTTCAAAATTAAAGGAGGATGAGGTTTTCTCTACCTCTTTGGTGACTGTCTCCTTTCTTGTTTCAAGTACTCTTTTCTGGGATTCTTCCTTTTGCTTTCCTCTGTCCACAACATCTTTTTTAGTAGATTCCTTTTTGGGATGACTTGAAGAGGGTATTTTATTTTGAGCTTCTTTGGTGGGGTTTCCATTCGGAGGATTTCCCTTAGGGGGGTTTGTAGGCACTTCTTGATTTTGAAGATTATATTGTCTTTGGAATTGCATGATGGCGTTCTGCAACTCTGTTTGGTAATATTATCTTTCTACTGACAACTTGTCATCATTTTCTTGCATGAATATTTCATTGGCATCCATGAACTGGTCATGCTCCTCTTTAGTAAAAAATACCTTTGTCTCGTCACCATCACAACAATGCATGTTGTCTTCAAAATTGTCATCATAATTCTCATTTACATAATTATTTTGAAAAGGAGGTTTTATTTTCTGATCCCCATGATTTCCCTGATTCCCCCGATTCCCTTGATTTATCTGACCTCTTTGTCTGATTTGTGCGATTGTTGGTCTTCTCTGATTTCTGGTTGGAACATCAACATGTTCTCGGGTGTTAGGATTATTATCTAAGGCCATTCTCTCCATCATTTTTTCCATAGTTTTCATCATCATTTCAAACCTTTCTTCTGATGTTTGTGAGGTTGAAGGTTGTGCCTTATCTTGAACTTTGTTCATGTCCCTGTTAGAGTCAACTTTGATCTTCCATGAGGCCATTAAATTCACTTCCACTTATATTTCATCGTTCATCATGTCATCTAATGAAGTAGATATTATTTCCCTCAACAACAAAGAAAAATCACTTTCAAAGGAATCAACATCTATGATTTGAGTAGCTTTAGGGGGGGGGGGTTTACCTCGGTGGTAGTTAGGTTATAGACCTTTACAAATCTGGCTGAAAACTCCTGCATTGTTTCCCTAGGTGACCTCCTCATGTTGTTGTACTAAGTCAAAAACTAAAGGGGTTTTTTCTTTTCGCCCCACTTTGCAAGAAAACTTGTTTCAAAGGCCTCAAAATTTATGATACTAGCTGTTGGGAGAGCTCTGAACCACTTTCTAACTTCTCTTCCAAGACTTTGTGAAAGCAACCTCATTTTTGCATCTTCAAAATATACTTATTCTAAGTCTATAAAATCATTAAAACAGTCTAGATGTGTCTGGGCTGACACGCTGCCTTCAACATCATACAACTTAATCCTTAGATTATACTCCCGGGGCAAATCATGTAACTGAACAGGGAGTACAAGAGGGGAAAGCCTAGATTCCATGGATGATGTGAGGACTTGAAGTGACTGTTTGTTTTGAGTATGGATCACAAGAGGTTTGATAGAGGAAGCTAAAATCAAATCTTTGAACCTCTTCTCGTCAAATATGACCTTGTTCAAACAAGATTCAGATTTAGTACTGTAGAGTCTGCTCAAATTTCACATCAAACTCAAGGTCTTCAATGCTTGTTACTCCATCGTTGGGAAAGGATAGATATCTGTCTAAACACAAAGTTGGGATTATTTTCCTTTCTTTTCTTTTGTGTACAAGATTCTCAGGATCAGACACAGGGATTGCAGCTTCTGGGTCTGGGTTTCTCTTGGTGTGAATTCTCTTGGGAGCCAAGATTTCTAGCTCAAACTATTTGGTGCTATTGGTCTCTTGGAAATGGAATCTCCAGGGTAAAAATGGTTTGAACCATCATGGTGTTTGATTCACTGTCAACCTCAGGAATCAAATATGAAGATTTAAGTTGTTCTTTTCCCAGGGAATATTTCACTTTCGATCCATGGAAACGGCGCCAGAATGTTAGCACTCTGTAAATTTTTATCGGCTCATAAAAAAATGACAGAGGTAACCTACAAACCAACTTTAGATCTAGGTAGTAGCCTGCTCAGCTCAGAGAGGCCTCTCTCATGTCACTTGATGTTTCTTTGGCAATCAATGGCTAGATTTAGTTTGGTTTTTTGGGGGATTTTATAAATTTGCTTGCAAGGAAGGGGAGGGACACTTAGGGCTATGGAGTCAAAATTCTGAAATTGAATGAAAAAAATGTCTGGCCAGTAGAACTCTCCAGAGGATAAATTCTAAGTGAGGCGATGAATCTGAGTTATAAATTGTAGTTTGCAGAGTTTAAGAAGAAAAAGGAAACAAGTAACTGCCTCAGATCATTAATGAAATGAATTCTGAATTAGTTACGAAGAATTTCACACAGTTTAAATTGCTTAAGTCAATAGCAACACAAGATGAATTTTGAGCTTTTAACTATCCAATTTAAACAGAAGAAAGTGAAAATGGAATTAAAGAACACAAGAAATACATACAAGGATAGAAGACAAAACTCATATCACCACCATTAGAATATTTTCATAGAGACTTCAAAAGCTTCTGCATATGTATTCAATTCAGATCCAAAAAATTACAATTGAGTTTAGAAACAACTAAAAGGTTCCCTTTCACTTCTTCCAACATTAATACATTCAGAACTTCTAGCATTTATACAATTCACATTCATTTCAATTAGAAACTGATTTCAATAGCTGAACTGAAACATTTCAGCTTCTAAAACTGACTACAATAATTACATTTGACAGTTTCGATATGGGAACCAATTACAATGATTAATAAAAAATGTTTCATGAACCAACGGCCGATCCCTGTGACTCTTCAAATTCGGTCTTTTCCATCTGTCCTGTTTTGGTCCTCTATCGGATTTGCCATTCTGGTGACTCCTGGGCATTATTTGTTGGTTTTTGGAAGACTGCACTTTGTTTTTCCTAGCCACACTATCTCCTTCCACTGCAAATCAGAAGGGATATCGTAGTCCATCATTTCCTTGATTAAGATCTTCAGGTCAATGCAAGAGGCATACATCATGACTGTAAGTCCTATCTTCACTGTCTTGAACTGATTCAAGATCTCAAAATTTGTGATCAAATATTCTACCAGGGTGGCTCCTTTCAAGTTTTCCTCCAGGCTTTCAAACTTCAAGTGATCCATTCTGCATTGGCCGAGGCAAGAGTTGTATTCCTCTTGATCATACAATTTCCATTTTCCATCCCAAAATGGTGGGAGGCCTTTGATGAACAACTCTTCAAACATATCCATGAATTCCTGTATACTCTGCTCCATCTGTATGGCCTTGGTTTGGACTGACTTTAGCAGGTTATGCTTGGAAATGACCCTCCTGGACCAGATGATCAAAGTAGTCCTATATTTGACCCCAATGGTCCGACGTTCTGTAGTGGCGATGGAATTCAATAGGTTTATGGCATTTTGGGCCCACTCCAATGGTTTCTTAGCCAGGGTCTCATTTACAACAATGCATCTGTTTCTCGTTGTGATGGCCATGTTATCTTTGTCATTGATGAAGTTCAAGTACACCCTGAACTTGGAAGCTTCAACAAAAATAGAATCCCATATGATGTGTTTGTCTCTCTACAACAGTCCTTTTCCTCTCAACCTTGTCTTCATCTTGTTTACTCTTTCCTACAAATCTTGATTCTCCTTCTGGAATCGATCCACCCTCTCATATTTTGTTTTCATTTCTTTCTTTAATTTATCTCCATCTCCCTTTAAACCTTGATTTCTCCCACTTTCAGGCTAACATGGGACATAGCCTAGACAATTCCTTCAGTGCTTGGCCCAACTTTTGTAGTAGAAGGTACAACTACAACCATGTTTGGTACTTATGTCTGCCCTTGTGACCAATTTACTTTTTCTTTCTCCAACTTTAATACCTTGGCCTTGTAATTCAATGCCTCCTTCTCCTGTTTTAGAGCAACCATTTTTTTTGTTTGTGGATGCTCTGTGGCAGGGATTTTTAGTTTTTTCTTCAAGCTTTGAATCAACTTGTCATTTTCTTCTAAGGAGGATCTCACTCCCTGAGGGCTTTCAGATTCTATCCTCTTGACTTGAGTCTTCCAAGCTCTGTTGGATGCTTTCTCTTGTCTCAACTACCCTTCCAACTTAAGTGCATAAGTTGACAACATTGAATTATTCAAGCTTAGACCCAAGTAATCTAAATACATCATGTCACTGGTGTTCTTGTGGAATTTCACCTTGTCTGGAGCACTCATGTTGTCATATTTCATCTTAATCTTAGACACTTTATCCTCATCTGCAACTGCTATGTTGAATGTCCTCTTCTCTACATCCCTGACCGTGAATAGAGAAGACTTGTGCTGAGAAATCTTTTCTACCTTAGAGATCAACTCCCTCATTTCACTCATAGCCAAGTTTCATTTCTCAACATATTGCTTTTCCAAATCTTCTTTATATTGATAGGCTGCTCCAGGTGCCTTATCAAATATGTGTTTTTTGTTGTTGAAAGTTCTTGAGCTACCTGCAGTTTGGATCTTTCTTCCTTTACCAACTTCTACATTGTTGGTGCCACTCTCCACCATATCCATATTTACTTGCCCGGGGCCTCTGAACTACTTATTTTGATGTAAACACTTATTATGGGGAATTTAACTATCATCTTCTGAGGAATTTGTTGTGTCAGAATCTGTTGCAGGGTTGCCTCCACTTGTTGTGTTTGAGCTGGCTGTAATATTGCTTCCATATCAACATAGACATCCAGATTTGCCAATTTGTCAAATCCCTCAACATGTTCATGCTCATAGGAAGCCTGTTTGTTCATTATTGTTCACTTGGATATAATTTGATGTGGGTCATATCTTCTCCCCTGTAGCTGTGGAAATCCAAAATCCTTGAGCTTAGCCTGGATCTGGTGTAAAAATTATCTTGTCTTGAAAATAAAAGGTCCGATGATGAAAGGAAATTTGAGGTTGGATGCCTTGTGTAGTTTCAAGAAGTGCTTTGTCTCTGATATGATTCTTTGTCTGATGAAATCTAGGGAAAATAATCTGGGTGTCAGAAAAATAGGCAGAAGATAGGGGGATTCATGAAAACCATAAACCCATATCACTGTTGAAAACACCCAATGTAACATCCCCGACCCTCCAAAGGCCAAGCAATGCTATCAACACTTATATAACATGCATTTAAATAAATTCAATACATTAACATAGAGTAAGCACATAATTACTACTAGCATACATAATACATGGCATTAAAAATAATTCATATGCACTACAATAAACATTATCGCAACATAATACATGATAATATTGCAAGAATCACAAACATGCATTTAAAAGCTGAATTTAAACACATGCATATACTTATCTTTGAAACTAGATGTAATTCACCAACTGCGTGCAGACCTTCCACGAACCTCCCAGCCTTAGACCATGATGCTCATCACTCTTAGCAGTAGGTCACCCCCGAGCTGGGACTAAGCTCCACCGGAAAGGAATCCTAGGCTAGGCAAGGTCAACAGGAATACACCTAGCTACAGTGGAAGGATTTTCTCCCAGGAGTCACTTATGCCCACTACTCACAGACTCTCATTCCCCACATGCCTGTCCCACCCCAGGAGTATACACCTTCACTGTCACCAAGATAGTCCTTCGGCTGCTAACCACCCTTTCCTTGGGATTCAGCAACAGAACGGACCAGAAGTCTCAAAGTTCTATAGAAGCTACAGGACCCCTTCCAGGAGTTCTTACTTCCTTAGCACAATATCTCACCTGGAGAGAGTTTCTCACAGGTTTGAAAACCTGTTCTTGTGACCAATTACATCACAGTGAGGACACAACAAAAAGGATCAACAATGCACAGTCAATGGCAACAACCTCACATGGTCAGGCCTACATTGCCACAATAGCCCACTGAGATAGCATAACATGACCCAAAAAAAATCAGGTTTCTCAATCATGCAACACATAACGAACTCACGGTTATGGTTTCGGGATTGCGTAAGGGTGCACATAGATCTTACACACAATCTTGAATTGTCCAGGTAAGGGATCTGAAAACAACACTAGACAGAGGTCGATCATGGACAGTCACGAGTTCATACAGAGGATGGCGAATTGGAAGGTCGAAATCCCAAACTCAGGTGATGGCTGGCCGAATGTAGACCCCCAACACGACTTATTCCTATGGTTTTAACTGCATGCGCCTGGGTCGAAACATGTCTCCAATGAAGCTGCATGCACTCCATCAACATGCGTTCCTCTCCATGAACTTAGGACAAAACATATACATTTACACAGTACTTTGGAATAATAATAAATTATTATTCACAAGGGCTTAAGCCCCTAAGATTAGCCCCTCTTTCTTACCTTTCAGTCCCCTCTCCCTTACCTAGGCTTTGTGGAAGATTAGTTCCCCATCACTCATTCATCGTGGTTGGTCCACACGCAAAGGTGTTTATCTTTTATTAATAATGTGCATAATTAGTACATGTACAAAATCAGGTTCCTGACCTTTAACACTTAGGCTCTCTAGCCTAATAAACACATAAGTCTATAAGCTTATCAATACTCGGATCACCAACCTACAAAACATGATTACAACATGGCTCATCCTTTGGGATATTACAATCCCCTCCCCTTATTTTTTCACTGTCCTCGGTGCATCTTTCACATAGCATCTGCAGGATTTTCAAAATCTTCAAAAAGATGCGGGTATTCTGCCCACATAGCATCTTCATGCTCCCATGTCACATCCTCAGGACCGTACCAAGTCCACTGGACCTTTACAAGATTTATATCTTGATTCTGGAGCTGTTTTCTTTTCTTGTCCAATATGCGCACATGATGCACTTGCAGGACACCTTCTTGCTCCACCTGAATCACATTCCAATCGATAACATGATTAGCATCAGGTATATATTTCTTAAGCAGTGAAACATGAAACACATTATGTACAGTCATGGATGCAGGTAATTCAAGCATATATGCAACTGACCCAATCCTTCCTAGGATTTCAAATGGCCCACAAAATTTGGCTGCCAACTTGGCACAGTTTTCTAGCCTTAGGGAACTTCTGTTAGCTTTCACATTTGAGAAAACATGGTCACCCACTTTAAACTCCCTGTGGGTTCTATTTTTTATCAGCATAACTTTTCTGTCTGTCCTGGGCAGCTTTCAAATTTTGCTTAATTTTTAGCATTTGCTCTTCCATTTCCTTGAGCAACTCTAGCCCAACTACTGTTTTTTCAGCTGGATTATCCCAGCTTATGGGAGTATTGCACTTTCTGCCATAAAGTGCTTCAAATGGGCTCATCTTCAATGATGCTTGATACCCATTGTTGTAGGTGAATTCTACCAAGTGCAGGTAGTCTTCCCATTTCAATGGTTTGTCCATCACATACATTCTCAGTATGTCTTCTATCACTCGATTCACCCGCTCTGTCTGCCCATCTGCCTCAGGATGGTAGGTTGTACTGAAATTTAGATTCATTCTGAATCCCTTGAATAACCCTTTCCAGAAATTTGAGTTAAATTTTGGGTCTCTATCAGACACAATTGTCTTGGGAATTCTGTGCAATCGTGCCACTTCCTTCATAAAAATATCAACAACATTTGTTTCCTTATGAGTAGTCTTTAGTGGAATAAAATGGGCAGATTTTGTAATCTTGTTCATTACCACCATGATCGATTCATGTTGCTTGCCTGTTCTGGGTAATCCCGTGATGAAATCCATTGTCACCACTTCCCACTTCCACTCAGGAACGAGAAAAGGTTGCAACAACCCTGTTGGGTGCCTGTGTTTAGCTTTAACCTTCTGGCACTCCATACATCCGGCAATGTATTCAACAATCTCTTTCTTCATACCTGGCAATAAATAATGGCTCTTGACCGTTGCCACAATTTTCTGATATCCAGGGTGCCCTGCATAAGGGACATTATGCATTTCATGCAAAATTATACGTTTCAAGACTTGGACATTAGGTACGTAAATTCTGTTCTTGTATAGAATTATTCCATTAGCCCCTAGTTTATAAATCTCCACTTTCTGTGGCATCTTACCTTGCTGTAGTTTTGCTACCAAATCTTTGTACTGCAAATTTGTATTTGAAGCCTCCAAAATCCCGCATTTTATATTAGTTCGGTACATGCTAATGTCTGTAGCATGTAAGTTGTGCACCTTTCTGTTGAGTGCATCAGCCACCTTGTTTTCCTTCCCTTTGATATGCTTGATATCAAAGTCGTATTCACACAAAAACTCCAACCACCTACTCTACCTAGCGTTTAGGGTGGGCTGGTTAAACAAGTATTTCAGACCGTTGTGGTTTGTTCTCAATTCAAATCTCCTCCCCATGAGGTAATGTCTCCATTTCCTTAGAGCGCGAACGATTGCTTCCAACTCCAAATCATGAGTGGCATAATTATTTTCGTGCTCTTTCAGCTTTCTGGACTCATAATAGATTACAAATCCATTCTAACTGAGGACTCCTCCCAGTCGTTGTTTGCATGCATCGGTGCATACCACAAAATCTTCATTTGGGTCTACGATCCTCAAGATTGGAGCACTAGTTAATAATTGCTTCAATTGTTGGAAGCTTCTCTCACAATTTTCTGTCCACATAAACTTCTTCTCCTTCCTTTGCAAAGAAGTGATAGGGTGAGCTATCCTCGAGAACCCTGCGATAAACCTTCTGTAATAGCCTGCTAGACCCATAAAGGATCTAACTTTTGCCACATTCCTTAGTTCTAACCATTCTCTGATGACCTCAACCTTCTTAGGATCCACGACGATCCCTTCTTATGAAATATTATGCCCCAAGTAATGGATCTGTTCCTGATAAAATGAGCATTTGCTCGATTTGCAGGCATACAACTGGTGCTCTCTTATCACTTGTAGCACCATCCTCAGGTGTTGTTCATGCTCTTCCTTTGCCTTGGAATACACCAGAATGTCATCTAGGAAGACTATGACAAACTTGTCTAGATAGTCCCTGAACACACCATTCATCAAGCACATAAAAACAACAGGTGCATTCGATAGTCCAAATGGCACCATTGTTAACTTGTAATGACCATACCTTGTTCTAAAGGTGGTCTTGCTGTTGTATTCATCCTTTATTCTTACCTGGTGATATCCTGATCTGAGATCTATCTTCGAAAATATATTCACATCATTCAACTGATCGAAGAGGTCATCAATCCTCGGCAGAGGGTACTTGTTCTTAACAATTACTTTGTTTAACTATCTAAAATCAATACACAGCCTCAATGTCCCATCCTTCTTATTCACGAATAGGATTGGGGCACCCCAAGGTGACACGCTTGGGCGAATGTACCCCTTCCTCAGAATCTCTTCAAGCTGCAACTGAAGTTTTTTCAGCTCCGGTATGCTCATTCTGTAAGGAGCTTTCAACACTGGAGCTGCTCCAGGCATAAAATTTACAGAGAAATCGATATCTCTCTTCGGAGGTAGTCCGGGTACCTCCTGAAATACATATTCAAACTCTTTTAGTACCTCATGGTCTCCAATATTTGAGACCTCATCCTTAGATGCTTCCTCCATATGGGATGCAAACAACTGACAACCTTTCCTGTAGCATTTCTTTAGCTGTAATGCTGAAATTTCTCTGACAAAAACAACTCTGGGAATTCCTTGGACTGTTTTCCAATTCCCTTCCTCATCTAGGAGAGTAAATGCCTTGTTACGACAGTCTAGGAGGGCATGGTGTTGGTTCAACTAGTCCATCCCTATTAAATAGTCATAAGAGCCTAAAGGAAGAATATTCAATTGATCTTTCATGCTCAATCCTTTCATGTCCATAGGACAAGACTTAACCAACTCAATGACTTTCCTCTTGGTTCCTATAGCCAACTGCACTAACCAATACTTTTCATGTTTTCTTCTTGATAAATGCAAACCTTCCACCACTCTAGGATCTATATAACTATGGCTAGCCCTTGAATCAATTGAAACAATAAGTGGTCGGTTGTTAATCATACCTTCCACTTCAATCATGTGTGATTGAAATTCAACTTGCTTATTGTCCAGGGCTACTTAGATCCTTGGCATTCTACTACCCATGTCCTCCACTATTTCAGCTTGTTGAACATTGTGGACGACTCTTGCTTTATCATTTCTTTGGGGGTAATATCTGTACCTATGGTTTCCTTTACAACCCCAACACTCCATAGGTGTCTGCCTTGGAAATTGACCACCCACCTCAACCTTTCTGGGCTCTCTAAAAGATGGTTGTCCCTGAGGACTGTTTCTGAAAAAGGGAGGCTTGTTTCCCTTCTGCCTCTGTTCCTTCTTAAACTTCTTCTTGTCTTCCCAAGCCTTCTGGAAGGTAGAATTTTCTCTCTGTTGTTCATATAAACATTTCACTCTTCTTATTGTTTCTTCCATAGAATTAAGGTCATCGTACTGAATCTTGTCACCAATAGAAGGTGGTAATCCACTTAGATACCTCTGAATCTTGACAGTCTCCTCCTCAATGTATAGAACATACTTCAACAGTTCCAAAAATCTTCGCTCGTATTCATAAATGGTCACGCTGCTCAGTTTGAGTTCAAAGAACTCTTTCATCTTTCTGTCATAATATCTTTTAGTCAAATATTTCTTCTCGAAATACCTCTTGAATTCCTTCCAAGTGATATCTTTCTCTCTAATGTGCTGCACCAGCACAAGCTGATCCCACCACATGGATGATTTTCTTTTCAACTGATACATCGCAATTCTTCCTTCAGCATGAGAGGAATAATTCTTCAATTGGAAGTGCTTCCTCATGCCTAGCAGCCATGTCTCGACATCTTCTTCCTTTTGGTGTTCTCCATCAAATGCGGGATGCTTAATCTTATTCATTTCTCTTTTAGTTCATCCACTCCAGACCTCCTATGCTTTCTGGTAGGAGATGGGTTTGAAATACCACGTGTTTCTTTACAAGAATTATTTAGGGAGCGACGATGACATCTGCTAACACTCCTCGATTTTCTTTTCCTCTCAGGGGTCCTGCAACTCCTTGTTTTGCTTGTGTCTAGACATGACTTTGTTGATAAAAATGAGTATTGTGATTTTTTTGCATTCAGTTGAGATGAATGTTGCATCAGGGAAATATTTATTGTTTGTATCTAGGAACATCTTCAGCAAATATGTGTAATACATGAAGTGCCTTAGTGACTGAAAATTCACTAGCTGTTTGTGGACATTATCAGCTATGAATTTATTAAATTTGATGCAAATTGACTGACTGGACTCTGAATGAAAAAACACTAACAAAAGACCTAACATGACCTCGACCACATACCTGTCATTATCTATACCTAAAATTTGAATCAATATGAAACAGACCCATTGGATTTCAATAACCATGATATTTACATTCATTGGTAGGGACATAGTTTCAGAAATATGCTCCGGTTTGACAATTGTTTGCAAAAAATAGGTTTTTGACTTCAGAGGGACATGTTGATACTGAGAGGGGGGTGAATCAGTATCAAGTACAATTTAAAACCTTTTTCAATTTATACTTAAACCATTAAACTATATCCAATGAGAAATGAACAATAGTGTAAGAGTTACACCAATACACCACAATACACCATGCACAATATATGAGAAATAATTAATAGTTATTGTTCAAGGGAAGTAATGACTTCCAAAGGGAACTACAACTTCCAAATATAAAGGGAGGGATAAAA
>ML834092.1:51861-69501 GCA_009831015.1 Picea engelmannii | reverse complement strand
AAGCCAAAGAGAGTGAGACGTCCTTGGCCTAGTTCTTCTACACCAGGGCCGTACCATTCTAGGGTTTGCTAAAAAGGCCTTGTTGTAGCAACACCTTGCCTCTTCAAACCCTCATGCTTTGGTTGTCTTTGCTTTATCTTCAGCTTTCCGTTTTGCCAATTTGATCTAAAGAAGGAGGAAAGAGCACAAGGCCTTACTTTAGCAACACCGTAGTGAGCCTCTCTCCCCTATGGTTTCGTTTCTGAAGCCCTGCTATTGCAGCACATCAGAACCCTTCCCTCTAGTCTTTAGTCACCCTCCTTCAACTCTTGCGTCCTTCTTATTGACTCCATTAAACCCTAAGGCACTGATCTAAGCCTCTAGCGTTGAAGTGATTTGATCCTAAACACTCTCAAAATACCTTTTTTTTTATTTGAAACCCTAGTCCTATTGTTGCCGTCATCATTGGCTATTATCATCATTGTGCAACAACATTTTGCCTTATAAGAAATTGAATGGTGTTTAAAGCATTTATTGAATGAAGGATTGATTGGATATATTGATTGCTACATCATTTTGGTATTTATTGGTGGAGTGATATTATTTTATTGCTATATTGACAAACATTGACTTCGTCAATATTTATTGTTATAATTGCTTATATGTTGAATCAGCAGATGATCTTTGATATATGAAGTACTAACCAAGATTTTCACATATAAGTTTCTTATTGCTTTGTCCTGGACATGTGCTTTTCTTCTTCTTTGGTTACTTCTTATTATTCGTTGTTTAGCCGGATCTTCTGCTCGATGGTGACTTGTGAGGGGGGATTTACACTTTTGCTTTATCATCCTTCACCTTCTCAAAGCTCCAGGTCACCAAGGACGTCTCCCTTGGGCCTTACCACCTAGAATAGAAAGAACCATCCCATTGAGGTGACATTGGGTGGGATTGGTTCATGTTACGCCAGTTTATCCCTTTATCTTCTGACCTATTACCATAAATGCAAATTGTGCGATAAGAACCCTAGGGGAGAGAGGCTCACTCCGGTGTTGCAAAAGCAAGGCCTTGTGCTCTCTCCTCCAGTCCTTTGAAATCTCTTTCCCTTACACTCTTGCGTCCATCATTTATTGATTCCTTTAACCCTAAGGCACTGATCTCCATCCTCCAGCGTTGAAGTGAAATCAAATCCAAACACTCTCAAACTTCTTTTAAACTGAAACCCTAACTACACTAACCCTAACCTGCTAACCCTAAAATGCTGACGTCACCCTTGGTTATTTCATCTTGATGCAACAATGTTTCATTTTATAAGCAATTGAATGGTAGTTAAAAGCATTTATTGGATTGAGTGTTGATTTGTTGCATTAGAAGCTATATCGTTCCAGTATTTATTGACAAGTGATATATTTATCATTGCCATTTTACAAACATTGATTTCGTCAATATTTACTGTCAAATTGCTTACATTGAATATCAGATAGTCACTTACATATGAAGTACTAACCCCATTGAACATAGCTTGCATATATCTTTCTTGCTGTTGTCTTGTTCTAGGCAGGTACATATTCTTTGGGGGTTACATCGAATTGTCCTTTGGCCGGACTATCTTTTGGGTGGTGATCTGTGAAGGGGGAACAATCTTACTTCTTTTGAACCTTTGCCTCTTCAAAGCCACAAGAAACCGAGGATGTCTCCCCTGGGCCTAACCTCCCTAAATAGAAAGAACCTCCCCATTGTGGTGACATTGGGTGGGGAAGGTTGCTTTTTTGCTAGTTTGACCTACTATCCTTTAGCCTCTCTCCCATCTACAAACTGTGCGATAACAGTAAGAGCACCCAACTGAAATCTGTGTTCCTTTTGATCACCCCATCTCTTCTTAAATTCATCAATAATCGAATTAAGGGTGTTAAACTTGTTTGCAGGAAAATCTTCAAACCATTCGGCAACATTTCCTTCCAATGAATAAACAAACAAGGTCATCTTTACATCTTCTTCCTTATGACCTCCACAATACTTCTGCACACACCTACGAAAACTCGAGATGTGAGAGTTGGCACTTATAGCATGGTTCCCATGGAAAATAGACAACTTATCAATGGCTTTCTCGGGAACATCATGAGGGGCACCCTAGATTGTTGCAAAGTTCAAAGGACTCAAAAGGGTAGTCATTGTAATGTTAGGATTATTAGTGGGATTATTAACAATTGGTTGATTATTATTTTGGAACAAGAATTGGATATCAATGAGTGCTTCTTCCCCAAGACTTTCAAGTAGTCTCCTAGGAACAAGGCGGTTTAGTCTCCTCCTATAAACCTTTCCGGGTTCGGGAAAAGCATAAACCACTCCTTGTGAAGTGCTCCTAGTAGTATACTTGCTAGATTTGTTCAATGGAGTCGCCACTTGAGAAGGAATCACACAAAGCTAACCAATCACAAGTTCAAAGAATTTTAAGGCCTAAAATTTTTATTATTTAGTTCTTAAAGAATCAAGTTAAAGTCGTTTTGACCAAGGATAAATGACTTATCCCCGACAATGGCGCCAAAGATGTTGTCGTCCTTATACACACTTGCAAACGTGAGCTAAGTCCGACTCATTGAGTGTGTCCTTGGAGGCACAATGCCTAGGTTCACAGTCCATGTTGTCACTTTGACCGGAACCTCTTCCGTCTAGGCTCACTCCTAGGGAAGCCAAGGGGGGTAGTCCATAGTTTCTAGTTAAGTTTTAAAGTTGATTTCTAGGAGTTGATTTTAGTTTGTTAAGGTTTGGGGGGATTCTAACCTAAGATGCTAATGCAACAATGCAAGATGCAAGGTTAGTATGTTAAGCAAGCCTTTTCCTAGTGCAACTAAGACTAGTGCCTAAGATTGGGCAATGGGTCAACTAAGGTTAAAGGATGATTCGTTACAAATATGATTACAAGATATACAAAAGAATAATTAATGTATTAGATACAAGATTTACAAATAAAGATTAATAGGATACAAAAAGCAAGCTAACCACTTTTAAGTATTTGTGTGCAGAATATAAGGAGATCAAGGCATCATCACATTTATGAGATTATCATCAACACATCATTATCATCAATATATCAACAAAGAAGATTTAGAGATTTTAAGCACAAGTGTTATAAGGATGATGACGATTAACAACCCTTAGTTATTAAACCCATAAAGTATTTAGATGTTCTTAGCCCAAGGTTGGATTATTAAAGGTTTCTTAAGATTATCAAGTTTTATTTACCTTTATTAAGATTTTCACCAAAGCCTCCTCCTCCTATTGCCAAATGGCTGCTGGATGCTCAAGATAGTATGGCAACGAGGCCAACCCTAGCTATCACAGTCAACCCAAAGCATTGAGATTTTATGGAAATGACACTCCTTTGTGCCGTGAGACTGTCCCCGGCCTATCATCGTCCGTTGCCCTCCTCAATACCCGTTTTAGATGGTGAAGATGGTGGTCTAAGGTTCCCTATTAAGTCTATTTAGTTAATATATGAATTAGGTAGACTTTTAGGTGTATTTTAGAGTGTTTTAAAAAAATTATGATGCCTTTAAAGTGTGATTAAATGCTATGGCCGAAACTCACTTCAACCTAAATATGTGTTGCTTAAGCTTATGAAATGAAAAGGCATTAACACATATAAGCTATGTGAGAGCAATTACTTAATGCACCAAAATGTAGCTTGCAAACTAAAGAAGTAAAACCACAAGGGACAAGAACAACTTGCCAACAAGATATGAAAATAAACACACTTATCTTAAGATGATTAAAAACATTTAGATCCAAGCACAAGTGTGATAAAGAAGATTTAAATGTTAGCCTACTATGTCAACTTAACCATGAAAGTTACTTCAAGCATGTGGCAAATGACCTTAAATGATTAAAGCATGAAAGAAAAACACCATTCACTTAACTTATTGAAGCATTTAAACATTTAGGGTTAGATTTAAGCATGTAAAGTAAAGATTAAACTTTAAGGAGCTTAAGCATGCAAATAAATCTAGCTAAGTTGATTGTGCCCTATAGGCTTAAGCTAGAGATTAATTATGTGTGAGATCTAGATCTAGAATATATAAAACATTAAGCATTTAGAGATCAATAACACATATTAAACCCTAACCTTACCACTTGGGGTATTCCTCTCCCAATAGGTAGGCAATCATTAGATTCACTTAATTTTAGAAAATAACTTGAGAGAAGGAAAGAAGCAAGCAAGAGAGAGAGATGAGCTAAGAGACAAGCAAACAAACCAAACCAAGCATAACCCCCACGTCTTAGGGTTTGGGAGATTCCCTTCATCTACCAAGCCCCACGTCCTAGCTCAAAAGGTGCCAAAAATGCAAGAAAAACAAGATCTATGGTAAACCCTAGCTACCCCAAGGCTCACATGTGGGAAGAGGCCGTACCACTCCTCCCACAACTATAAGCCACTAAATCAGCAAAGGAAGAATACTTATGCTCAAGAAAGCTTAGAAATTGAGAAAGAAGGTTGAGAAATAGCTACCAATCCCTTTGGGGGGTCTTTGAGTGTTGTGTGGATGCCTTTGGGTAGTCAAAACCCCTCTCAACCAGATCTGAACCTGCAAAAACCAACAAGGTATCCTTGCTGGAAATGCTACACACAACAAGCAAAGTGAAGAAAAACTTTTGCCTTTTTAGGGCAAAAATTTTTCTTAAAGAAAATTTGATAAAATTTGATATAAATGACCTATCTTGCTAAGTTAAACTAGCTGAAATATATATGAATGTGAACAGAAATAAGAAGAAGAGTAAAGGGTGAGAAAGTATGGAGTTTGTATGTGTCTCAAGGGAAGAATCTTCCTTGGTGCATTCCCAATGAAACCCTTGAAGCTAAACCTACAAAACTTGAGAGGTGATGTGCATACAAGAGATAATATGTTGCATATATTAACAAGATGACATTTCAATCCTATCTAGCAAAACAAGATATATAGATCTACAAGCAAATGCATTGATAGATCTACCCAAGTAACATTTTACCTAAGATCCAATGTGTGCAATCACCAACCAAATCTAAACAAATTTACCTCATGTGTGGCAAGAACAAGCATATGCATAGCCTTCGAATTATCCTCCAAAGCTTCTCTTTATTACTCAAGAAAATGGATCTTGGAGAAAACTTACTCCAAAACCCTAAGAGCCAAAGAATGTAAATGATGGAACAAGAGAGAGAGAGAGTGGAAGAAATCAAGTAGCATAACATTAGCTCAAGATATGGTGAGTGAAAGAGTGAGGGGAGGGTTCCTTTTATACTTGGAGAGGCAAACTCACCCCTCTTGGATCAATATCAAGTGTCCCACACCAAGCAAAAGAGGAGATCCCAAGGCTAGGGTGCACCATATAGGGTTTAGATCATAGATCTAGGGTGTAGATGAGTGAGGGAGGTGTTGGGATCAAGCAAAGGGTAGTGGGAGGCCATGGGATTCGTGCCATGGGAGAGGAAAGGGTTAAATAATTTTTCAAAAATAATTTTGGATTTTTCCAAGTGGAGGGGGGCGTAACTTCCTTAGGAAGGCGCACCACTTCGGGGAGAGGGAAGGAAAGCGAGGTAATAAATGAGGGAATGGGTGTTGGGTTAGGCTAGGGAGTGACGTGAGGGGTCAAGGGAGGCACACAAAACAAGAGGGGTGTCCCATCTCCTTCTAGAAACAAGCCACCACGTTTTTCCACCAAGGGGGGCATCAATCCCCTAGGGGGACGTAATTTCTTGAGTGAAGTGAAGGGGTAAAGGGTTAGAAGAGGTTAAATCAAGGCTGGGTGGGTAGGAATGGTTTAGGAGACCTCTCTCTAACTTTATCCCATCATTTAACATCCTTTTAACTCATTATTACATTTTTACATTTTTGCCATGTTTGGACTTTAGCAATTAAAATTGTTGTTATTGACTGACTGACACTCCGGGTGGACAAACCTATAACAAAAGTTGTCCGACTGAGCTGAAACTTGGTCCATGGATGTGGGGGGTGTTATTACATTTCTTTTAAGCACAAATACCCCTATCAAAAGTCCAAGGACCTAGTTTTTACAATTTTTACTCAAATAATTCATTAATTAAATAATTAAACCTCCAAACTTAGGAAATTTAATTAAAAATTAATTAATTAAAAAAAACTATTCTAGACTCGACAGAATTCCGCGGAACTTTCTAAGATGTCTTGCATGGTCATTTACAATGATTCCCTACAATAGTTACCAAAAGATAAGCCCACTAGAATGTTGTTCACCACTTTGGAGGAATTATCGCAAGTGTGAGGGAAAAACTCAAAGGAAATCAATAAGGCTGAAAATCCCAATTGATAACCTGAGGATAAAAAACCCTCGGTGAAAGGAAATCTCCTAGTGAACCGATCCCAAGGTAACTGACCTAGACATGACTCATGCAGACCTATTACATTATTAACCCACGCAAGGGTGCGGAAATTCCTGTTACAAAAAGAAGTGTTGGGGCCAAACAATGCCCTGTAGAACCAAAAGTCTTCTACAAATTTGCATCTGATGATGCATCTATTCATGACACATGGATTTGACCACCTATGTTGGAGAGGCGGCCAACAGATCCCATGCCCAAAAGTAAACCCCATAACCACTTCACATTCATTACATATCTTTGATGGTTCCTTTCGGGAAATATCTCTCTCCTTGGGTAGTGGCACACCTAATAGGGCCTTTTGATAGTCCTCCCATACTTAAACTTGCCAAATTGCATAAATTCTTGAGCTTGTGTGAAGTTTGAAGGGGATACCCAATCAAAAGTTGTTCATTTGACTTTTGTATTAATAGACGACTTACTTTGTATGATTCTAAGGACTATTCCCCTTGTGATTGTTGGTTTTACTTGATTTCATGGTCTTGATCGACTTGGATGCACTAGACATGGTCTTTGGAGGACATCCTTGTGATTTCACCCAGGACATTGTGCACTTTGTGCAGGACATAACACATGTGATGCAGAGCGTTGATCCACTTGATGACTTGGCTCCCTCCGATATAGAATCTCACACCTCTTGGACCTTGGACAATGGACAAATGAGATTTTACTTTGCAGATACAATCATGCCAACACATAGATGGGCAACAAGCCCACACCTTGGGCGTTGTACACCGAAGGCTTTTAGGCATTGGATGGAGGACGTTGCACTAACATATGATTAGATACCATGCGGAGACGAGATGCACCTTCATTCCACCATGGACATTGGTCTTTTCACCTTGGATGTTGAGCATATGTATGATGACGCCATGGATTAGGGCTTGCTTACCATTGGGGCACCACTTTGATGAGTTGGACCTTTGCTGACGAGACATGACCTTTGATGAGGAGAGGTCATCTTCCACCACACTTGGCACCTTTGATGATGAGAAGTGGCCTTTGGAGGCCTCTTGTATCTTCTTGGAGCATAACATCATCACACGTGTGGATTTGAAGTGCTTATTTTGATGTTTTAGAATGATTATCTATTTTTAGAGGCTACTTGAGGGGTTGGCCCTACTTGTATCATGGTTTCATTGTTGTTTTAGACATTATTGTGGACATATGTGCTTGGTTATCTCATATATATAGAGGGAGCGCACCGTTGTATCAAATCATCACTCATCACTTGTGATACTGCAGTCCCTAAGTCACCTGACATGATGACATGGGACACAGAGGAAACTGAAATATACTTGATCCCGCTAATCAAGATAATTGCTACTGATCTATTATTCTGTCTTGCAGATCTGATACACTGGGGGTTTCTGGATGCGTTTCAGTTGTATGTTTGGGATCTTGATGGTTATTGCAGGTGCATGTGATTTATTGGATGTGCATGTTGGTTATTGCATGTGCATGTTGCATATTTATGGTTTAAACAGCATATAAAGGATGCATGCAGAAGTAAATAATATCAACTGCCCAATATCATGTATTATACGGTTCAAGCAAGGAAATACAATAGCCTACTGGAAATATAGAATATAAACGTCAGCCAGATCTCATGGATCAACACTGGAATACAATCAAATAACATAAAAATACCTGTGACTAGAAGATGATAGCAGATCTGATGCATGCACAGATAGATCGACGAAAATATGCGATTTCGAAGAAATACGATAACCGTTACTAGCTGGAAAACTCGTTTGGGAGTTCAGACCGTCGGAATATGCTGGAAACTGCTCCAAAAGAAGCACCCTGGCCTCTAGACTGAAATGGGTGAGTGCCGGATCTCGAATCTGGTCTCTTAGGCACTGGATCTGGACCCCTGGGGGGTTTGCGCACCTCCTGGGGCACTGGATGCGCCCCAAAGGATTCCACCAACATAATCTGCGGCTATATGGCTCAAAACGATCGTCTCGCCAATTAAGGAAATGGGTCAGAAGGATTTGCCCGGATCTGCTTTGATACTCTGCATGCAACACCAAATGTCTGTCCGGAAGAGTTGCACCCTAAATGGCTGAATGAGTCGATCTGCAAGATTCCACCGTCAGAATCTGATGATAGATGGCTCAATAGAAGCGCCCTGGCTGGATCTCAAATGGGTTGGAAGGAAACTACAATTTGGATAGGGATCTCGTGCATCTCTCCAAACCCTCAAACTGACTTGTGCCCTCACTGGCTGAGTTGCGCACTCTACAATGGATACTCCTAAAAAGTATGGTGAAATACCTGGATGGTATCTTCGATGGGCTAGGGTGTGTCTCTCAACATCGAAACCGATCAATGGTGGTGGTTTCCTCCAGAAATCCACAAAACAGTAAGGTCGACTCTCCTCCTCCTCTGGGAACTCTCAACATCAAATCATAACAATGCATAATGAATTAGGTTGCTTTACCCTTCCTTTATAGCTTCCCGAAACCCTAATTCGTTGTTGACCTTTTCCCTCTAAGTGACTTTTACTTTATTTTATTATTCCTTGATTAAATCACTTAATTAATTAATTAATTAACCATTTTACCTCTAAAAAGTGATTTATCCATCCCGATGGCTTCTCGGACCACTGAAAGTCACTTCTCATCATCTTATCCTGTAGTGCTCTTCCTCCCGATTCCGATGAGCTATTACACTAAGAGGTTTCTCCAAGTAATATGCCCATTATAACCTTCTTAGTGAATTTAATTAAGATATATCACATGACCCATAATAACTCAAAATTACGAAAATCGTCGGAGTGCAACGAAACCAAAGCCCAGCTGTGCGGAATGGATTCTAATGATGATCGATGCAATTCAGGCCCAAATAAACCCCTCAATATCTCCCGAACTCTCTGTCACCCCTATCTGGCTACTCGGGTAGGCATAACACTCTGAAATGTTGTGATGTTATAATGTCCCAAAATGGGGACATTACAAAACACACACACACACACACATGTATATGTGTGTGTGTGTCTGAAAAATTGAAAATTACACATAAAAAAATGAAATATAGACAAAGATTCATATTTTGTTAGAAAATAGAAGATTTACATGATACAAAACATGTAACATCAATGATGATCAAATGACAAACACTAAACACACAAGAAATTAGAACCATAATCTGCAGCATTCTCAATCTCATTAAGTTATCAAAATCAAAATGTATTACAATGTACATAGATACTGAGTTAGAGTCACTGATACTATAGGTGGGAATGCCAATGGAAAATACAAAATAGCCATAGGGTAGATACTAAAACCGTAGATGGAAGAATCTCATAGCTCATGAGTCGCGATTGTCAGTAGTCCTTCATGTCATAATCATCAAGATCAACATCACTACCACTTCTTTCTCCTCCATCCTTGTAATGATCCCAAGCCAAATTTTCGCTTGGTATCACTAACTACTACTGATTTATTGTTATGCAGGTGTTTATTGTGTTATTAAGTGCATACAAGATTCATCCAACACATGAAGATCATAACACAATCAAGATATGGAAGCACAAACAAGATCTGACCTTTTTATTATGCAGAATCAATACAATAGATGGTCGATCTGGCATAAACTTCAGATGGTCATACAATCAATAGATATGAGCTACTACAAAATGCTCTGCCGATACAAAAGAAGCCTCCAAAGGCTGAAGAAGCAATGAAGACTAATACCCAGCAGATCTGGGTGTCAAACCCTCTAGCTGAAGAGTGCCACGCTCCAAGTGAAGACTGAAACCCTCAAGAAATTCGGCCCTGATGACAAGATACTCCAAATGAGTTCAAACTCGGCCCAATGATAGATCAGAGCAGTGGAAACCTCCTCCAAAAGTTTCAGGCCCAACGTCCAAGTTTAACCCCTCCAACTGATGGCTCTCCTAAGGGAGTTGCGCCCTCATGAATAACTGAAACCCCAATGCAACTCGTCCCTGTAGAAATACGACTCCAAATGGCTTGAAACTCTCCCAGAATGTAGATCGGGCTAAGAGAATCCCGTGGAAGAAGTTTCAGGACCAAATCACAAACAAATCTCTCTAGATCTGAGTTTTTCTGAATCACAGGACGTCCCCTATGGCTCCAAGACGTCCCAATCTGCAGATAATGATTTGAGGATGATAACTCTCCAGAAAAGTACTCAAACTGATGATCATGCCCCTACAAACAAAACCCACGTGTCGGAATGGCCCCAGGCCCTCTGGATAAGCTAGATCGAACCTCCCTCTAGATAATGGTGCGCCCTTGCTAGAATCACAAGAACAGTACGGCCTGCTACCTTCTGAAGCACTGGATGGAGATGAACTGAGACTAGAATGGTGTGGAGGAATCTTTCATCCCCGAGACCAAGCTGTGGAACAAGGTGAGTGGATATTTCACCACTGAGTTGCTCACAAGGGTTTGTACAACAAAACCCCCAAACTGAATGCTCAAGAGCAATAGCAAATGCTAATCCAAAACCAGAATGCCTAATAGGTGCGCCCCAACCTCTTACTTATACCTTTTCCTTCTAATTCTCTGTTGAGTTAGGTTAATTCCAGGGTTAATCTTCTATTCTTCTGTTGAGTTATCTTTTACCTTTAATCCCCTTTTCCTTTCTTAAGTCAACTTAAAAATATAACTTTAACTTCATTGACTTCCCCCTTCAGTGTAAGACTATGACCTAGCGGGGGTGCCCAGGCCACTGAGTCTCCTCATCACCTCTCTAAGAGGTGGGGGACATTACAATCCTCCTCCTCCTCCTCTATATCGAATGCAATCTATGCATCTATTGGTGTGGAGGATGACCCCTCAAGAGGATCACCATCATCAAAAGTGATCGGCTATAGAACTGGTTCATTAAGATCCAAGTTGGCTAATGCCAACTTGACACTATTGTCCAAACCCATATTATCAAGAAACGCATCCCACATATCTATCTTTCCCTTCAACCACTCTTCTCTCTTCTTGTAAATAAGACGGAGGTTGGTGTGCACATACACCACTAAGTCACCTAACACAATGACAAAGAGAGGAGTTCAACTGAAGAGTTTATACTTGAGTGAAGGGTAAATTTTTACCAGGTTCATGAAATAAGAGTTCAACAATCAATGCAACCAACATCGAGGTACATAAAGGGATTGGTGCTCTTCATTAAATGCCAATTCGATACCCTCATACATGATAGAATCCAGTGGAAACATTGCAATCCTGCCAATCTTGAAATCCTAAAAACCATTAAGTATGCTAAATTTTGAATGGAACCAAAAATTCTACTTTCTCTATGAAATCCAATGAGGTTGGAACCACTCTCAAAATCTTGAAAAAATTAATGGTAATGTTAAAAATTTAAGTAAAATGATGAAACTTTTACTTTAAGAATTTAATATTACCTTTAATTACTAGGGTGAGTGAAATGGAGGGGGTGGGGACCTATTTAAATAACATTAGTAGGGAAAAATAACCCTCAACTACACACAAATTTGCATGAGAAAATGTGAGCCTGGGTCTTTTTATGTGCCTAACACGTGTCCTAAAATTGGGACACATCTAGGGCATATGTCAGACATGAATTTGGCACATGTCCTGTGCACAGGACATATGCCAAATTTGTGTTCGACACATGCCCACACGAATTTGTGTCCCCACGTAGGATTAGTGACATGGGGGGGGTTGGGGGGCGTGTCTTGTTTCATAGATCACTTCTATTTCTCTCTTATCTTATCTTTTGATATGAAGAACTAGTGCGCACTTTTGGAAGGAGAACTTTGTGGGTGCTTTGTCTTATTGTTGGTGGATGATCTTGAGCTAGGGTTTCCTCATACATTTTAACTTGGTTGAGTAAGTCATCTTTGTCAAGTTTAAATGTTTGTTCATGGTATGTTGTGGTGAATGCTATATTGTAATTTGTTGCATTCTACATTGTTCTTGCTTGAAACCCTAGGAGGGATTATAAGTCTTTATCCACCTCCCCATTTCATTCATCTTGTTTGTTGAAGCATTTAAGACCTAATTCTAGGGATTAAAAGTCTTTATCACACTAGGGCTTTGTCTTGGCTAGCTCAAGATCTAGGGTTTATAAGGCCATAAACCTTAGACTTTGACCTAGTTCACTTTAATCTTCAAGTTAGATGTCCTAGAAGGAGACGACACCTAGGGTTTATAAGGCCATAAACTCTAGGGTTTGTCTTTTGAGTTTGACCCTAGGCCTATAAGGTGTTAGCCCCGGGGTTTCAAATTCTCATGTCTTCTTGGTTATCTAATTGATGGAGTTGCTTGACTCCATTGCCCAAAGAAAAAACGACACTAGTCTAGTATTTGCAAGTGATATAACTCTCTTAAAACCCTCTGTCTCTCAAAACGCTTTAGTAGATTAGGTTTTATATTTTTTTGCCATGCTTATGCAAGTACAATGTTTAGCAATCTAAGTGAACTTATTGCTTATGTTATAAATGTTTGCTACAGCCATTAGGGCCTAATTGGATTGCTAAATACTTACTTAATATTGTGGTTTAAGAAAGTTGAAGTCATTGTTGAACACTTGGATCTTATTCCCCTTGTTGAGGACTGTATTTTAAGATTTTATTTACATTTTTTGAGAGCTGATTTCTTGCTTCTGTTATAAAACATTCTTGGCTGGTATAATCATCGTTTATTGCTGCAATTTTTTTACAACGGCCCTTTTACTTGATAGTCTAGTGTTCTGGAAGAGATTATTCATTTGGTAGACTTGGTAATTGTACTTACATGCATTGGCAAACTTATCAACCAATTACCTTGTCCAAACTCTTCCTAACCTTTCACACTTCCCTAGACCTAGTCTATCCTTTTGAGGTGACCAAGATAGGGGACCATAGGCTTGGCTAATCTTGCTATAGGATCCCTTGAGGTCATTAGGGAAGCCTCCCTTGTGTTGGACCCTTCCTTCACTAAAACGAGGGAAGTACTTGCCTAGGTGAAAGTGGCATCTACTTCCAATTGTTACACAAATTTCACATCTTGTGAGGGCTTTGCACAATTGCCAAATTATGTGATAACATTTTGGCACCTTTGCCGAGGAGAATCGATTCATTCTTCCTACAACATTTCCTCAGTAAGCCTTCTCTTCAAAGCCTTCTTATGTAGCTTACCTGGCGACTCCATTGAGGGAAGAATCCCCTAATATTATCTTGGTGATCTCTGTTTCACAAAGTCATCTGGCGACTCCTATGCGAACCCGAAAAAATAGATATCCTAGTAATCCTCCTATATCTCGAATTTCTCTTCAACCATGGGTCTCCAATACCTTTATGCCCTTGAATATGACGAGGATTCAAGGTTTTCCACTTGATATTCCTAACGATGTTGGGAGGTGGCTTCCTGTTAGCACAAATTTTCACCTTCCAATTGAGCTAATATAACTTGTTATTACAACGATGAAAACTTAGCTAATTAAAGGAGTAAAGCCCCAAATTGTCATGGGCTAGACCCCTCTCCGTTTGGGTTAATGCTTGCTAGCCTCAGGGGGGAGTCCCTAGGCACCCTAGGTACCATGTTGTTGTCTTTTAGGACTGATTTTCTGCATTTAAACCCAACAAACAGTGATCTGTTCGTCTTGGACAGCGTGTCAAACAGTCCAAAACGATAGAAAAATATGATTTCTTCACTTGTAGGGATCCTGCGGGTTGACACAATGAATATAGAATATAAATATAACAGAAAACTAGTCAAAAGATTAATAAAATCACAATGAACAGTTCAGAAAATGACAAATCAGATTGCAAATTTCAGAAAATACCGCCAAGAAACAAGGTTAGAACACAAACACTTAATTTCTTTATTGATAGGCTTGCAAGAGGGTTGGTTGCGCCACAATTGACAAGTCCACAACCGGTACAATGATCACTTTGCTCAAAGAATGAGTCACTAGACTGAGAGAGAGAGAGAAGAATGAGAACGAAACACTATGTTGCTGCTGCTAAGAACCGACCAATAACCAATGAATACCATCCAATATATAGGAGAGGATGCACAATTACCAAGGATAGAGATAGTATGGCGCATGAGAGAAGGAGAGGGAGTAGGAGAAGTGCATGGGGAAGGGAGAGAGAGTTAACTCATGTGAAGAATAGGAGAGTTAATGTATGGGGGAATGAATTAGGAGTTAAACACATCTTAAATGTTAAATTTGGCCAAGTAATGGGTGAGTTTTAGCCAAGGGGAATTTTTCCCTATTTTTTAGGGATTTTCCTAAATTTTAGGAAATTTGCGTTTAAAAGCAATTTAAGGCGAATTTTGGGAAATTGATGCGTGGAAAGTGAGAGGAATAGAGTGAGAAAAATTAGCCTTGAGTGGCTAAACTTTCTCCAGACAATGCCACCTCACCCATGTGCCACCTCTTTAGCTTAATTAGTTCTCATTTAATGCATAATCCTTCGAAAATGTGCCCTTGGTCCATGATGCCATGTAGATGCCACATCGTCTTAATACTCTGCCACATGTCAAAATATGAGCTTGCCACTTGTCATTGTTGGAGATGACAATGACTACTAAAAATAGAAATTTCCAAAAATAGCCATCTAGTCCCAAAAATTTGAAACTTGTCGAAATTGATCCAAACTCTCCATAAATGCTCGAAATGACTAGGAGACCACCATCATGTGTCTACTGCTAAAAATAGAAAGTCCTCGCATGTCTATGATATTATACTCATTGGATTCGATTTTTCACAAAGAATCTAAATCCGCAATCAGAATCGACATGCGAGCCCTGGTGCTTATCTTGCTAAAAATAGAAATTTGTGTCAAGTCATCCCAGAAAAGGCCCGAAAGACTCAGAATGTCTCAAGGATCAATAATATTTGCTCAGAATTTGAATCTGGGGCCTGGAGCTCAAATTGCTAAAAATATAAAGTTCTTGCATGTCGCCTGGAAAAGTGCTATCGAGCCTAGAATCATGCAAGGACCGTCCCTTTGTGCTTAGAACTGCTCCAAACTGTCAAGGGACCCAATCAAACCGTGTCTCCTAAAGAGTAGCAACACCTTTTGTATGTAGACATCTCTCTCAAAATGCATGGGAATCCAACCTAACTCTAACTCTGAACCAAACAAGCATGTATCGATCATATACTTACCTCTAATGGGAACCAATCTCTTGCTCAACACAAGTGCTAAACTCTGGGAGAATCTCAGAATGCCAGCCAAAATAGTGCATGATGGCTCTTAACCCTCAAGATTTTCCAAGGTGAAAATCTAAAGGTTAACACTTCCTAAGTTTTCAAACCATAATATCATATCTGCTAAAGGGCATTTAAACTCCTTCTATGATGCCTTGGGTCTCCATGATGTTTGGTATGAACATGAGGATGTCATCATGGGACTTTTATCTTCTTCGTTCATAGGAGATGCTAGGAAATGGTACAATAACCTTCCTAGCAAAAATATTAAGACTTGGGAAATGCTTGAAAGCACCTTCTTGAAGAGGTGAGAGGTCAAGGAAGACAATAAGCTTCTCTTGTCCCAATTTCACAACATCAAAAGAAGGCAAGAAGAACCAATCAAGGAATTCAATGGAAGGTTTGATGCATTAATAAAAGATTTTCCTAAGAACCTTAGACCAAACTATGAAGTAATCTTGTTGTATTATAATCATGACTTTTGTAATGTTCCTGACCCAGCTAGTCTCGAAAATACTGCTAATCTGAAATGTCCAATATCTGATCTGATACACTAGGGGTTTCTGGATGCAATTTAGATGTGTGTGTGAAGAATTAATTGTTTACAACATTTATATTGAGCATACAGATAGTAAATGAGACAAAATATTGTAAATCATATATTATGATATCTCCCGAGTACAATGTCGAATGCGACTAAAATAAAATAAATCACTCGGCTAGATCAAACGACAAAAGGTTCTGAGTCGGAATACAATAAGAAAACTAAAACAATAATACCCGATAATATAAGACTACTACGGGATCAATGGAAGAGGTGTAAGATCTGCTGCAAGCTATGGTAGCTCATACGACAATTATTGCAAGTCTGGAAAGTTCGCCCTGGTGTCTAGACCTCTTAGATCTGCGTGGAAACTGTCCCAAACAGTGCGCCCTGCTGCCTCTCTCGGTCCTAGTGACTGTTCGGTCCTCTGCTGGTATGTCAAGACCTCGGATGGATCCCCTTGGGGAGATGCGCCCCCTCTGCTACTGGAAAATTGCGCCCTAGTGATTCCACCGTCGGAATAGATTGATATGTGTCTCAAACTGATCTCCCTAGCCTACTGTGAAATGGGTCAAAAGGGAATCTTTGGATTCTCCCTGGATGGGACAAGTAAGAAAGGACCCCCCCTTGGCAGGTTGTAACATGTTAGTGGGTTTCCCTAGCAAGAGGGGCACCCCCCCTCTTCTTGAGCTTTAGCAAATGTGAGAAATTAAAGGAAAGGGAGGGCCCCACTCCTTGGGCGCACCCCTTAGACCTTAGACAAAGGTTTTAACACAACAAAGAGGGTCCCCACCCCCTAAATCCCTAGCTCCCTCTCTCATGATGCGCCCCTCTTTCCCTTGGTGCGCCCCCCTTAGGAAGTGGGCCCTCTCTTGCATGAGTGCCACTTGGAGAGTGTTGTCGTCCTAATACACACTTGCAAACGTGAGCAAAGTCCAACTCACTTAGTGTGTCCTTGGAGGCACAATGCCTAGGTTCACAGTCCACACTGTCACCTTGACTGGAACCTCTTCCTTCTAGGCTTACTCCTAGGGAAGCCAAGGGGGGTAGACCCTAGTTGCTAGATGTGATTTAACTTTAAAGTTCTAGGAGTTGGTTTTAATTTGTTAAGAGGCTTGGGGGAATACTAGCCTAAGATGTTAAGGCAGCAAATGCAAAGTGCAAGATTAACTAAGTGACAAGCAACCCTTTCCCTAAGTCAACTAAGACTAGTGCCTGTTATCCCCGATATCTAGGGATAACTAGGAGATCATGTCTCGAGGCCCACATAGTCCTAGACATGGAGTACCGAGAGCAGGGTTGACTTGAGCATGGCCCTGGAGGGCCCATCTTTCTTTTTCTTCGTCAGATTTGTCCTGTCAGCAGTAGCAGTTTCCATCACCACCGGCCTGGGCTTGCATCGGAGAGGACTCTTGCTCCATGAGGTAATAGGTCCGAGGTATCATGGTATGTGTCATATTTGATTGTTATGACCTTCTTATATATGCATTAGGTTCCTTTCATTTCTGATGACTGCTTGGATCTTACACTAATCCACTTGACCATTGTTGGGGTAATTGATTGGGTAGCTTAG
>ML834092.1:34109-46202 GCA_009831015.1 Picea engelmannii | reverse complement strand
GGGTGCGGAAATTTCGTTTACAAAAATTTTGCTGGAGCATCAGATACCAAGTAGAACCAATACTGTCTTCAACAAATTTGCATCTGGAGATGCATCTTCATGGCACATGAGTTGACCACCGTTGCTAAATGGGCGGTCAACAGTCCCCAAGAAACACTTTTCAGCCATAGATTTATGTTTTATAGCTAGCCGTTTTTGCCAAAGAGTCTTAAGGAAAGAGGGAGGAGCATGAGGCCTAGCTTTAGCTACACCGGAATGAGCCTCCTCCCCTTAGGGTTTTGATTTGGTGGCCCTGCCATTGCAGCACCATCAAACCTAACTCTCTCGTCCTTAAGTTTGAGTCTTTCCAAGCCTTTAGTCTCTCTCCATTTGACTCCATTAACCCAAGGCACTAGTCTAAATTGCAACGTTGAGCTCTTTGTTTTCAAAACAATCTTTTAAACACTTTTGAATTGAAACCCTAACTAACCCTAGCGATTCTACTAACCCTAATTGTTGATGACGTCTTGCTCTATTTGAACTTTTGTTTGGTCTAAAAGTTGCGGCTGAGTCATCCTTTGATAGCCATAGAGGTGTTGAACAATTTTATTGGCCTAATTTGCAAAACGTCCACCTCTTTGCCTCCTAAAACTAACCTAGAACTAAGGCTGACGTTACCTTTTTAGCATAGTGACGCAGCAGCAACAATATTTATATATGAGCACATTTATTGCATTGTGATAATACAAGGATCTGATTTTATACATTGAATGCCAATATATCTTTGTATTTATTGAAGAAGTAATATTACAAGTTTTAGCTTTAATTGCAATCATTGACTTCGTCAATAATTACATTCATTATTGTTCATATGTGTTAAAGATAGTCATTGATATTTTGAAGTACTAATCACTGTATGCACATTTTAGTTTCTTTTTCCTTGTCTCGCAAACAGGTGCTCTTTCAGTGAAATATCTCTTCTTTGACTATCCTTTGGGCAGTAATCTGTGAAGGGAAAGTTCACCTTGACCTTGAAGCCTTACACCCTGATCTTTTTTCTTCAGAACCCCAGATTACTAGGGACGTCTCCCTTGGGATTAGCCACCCTAAATAGAAAGAGCTCCCCATCGAGGTGACAGTGGGTGGGGAAGTTCCTGTTACACCAGTTTGAGCCTTGACTTCAAGCTACTTAAACCTTTCCTACAAACTGAGCGATAACAGTGCCTAAGGTTGGGCAAGGGGTCAACTAAGTTTGAGGGTGTTCAATTACCAAAATATTACAAGCAAAAGATCTTAGAACTATCCCCAAATAAAGATTACAACTACTTACACAATGAAAGATAAATGCTACAAAGATACAAGATAATACATAAGATACAAATAAACAAGATACACAATGATGCCAAAATGTGAGAGTTAGGAGATATTCAAGATCAAGATCAATCACATAAAGCCAAGCATGCCCCAATATCACTTACTCTATCGGACTGCTTTTCAATGGCAACCACTAAAGCACTCAAGATTCAAGAAGATGATGCCTCCCCAAGTGAGATACTCAACTTCCTCTTGAATCACACCATACAAGCATAAAACAAAGATATATATATATTTGGAAACTTAAATACTCATGAAAGTAAAACACTTAGATAGATAAACCATAAGATTGCATGAAATATATGGAAATATGAAAGTACTTGCAATGTGAATTCCTAAACATTCATCTAAAGATACCCAAGCACATGGATTGTCTAGGAAACTAAGTGGTTAGGAGTTTCTTAAAGATTAAGTAAATTTTATTTTTCCCTCCCCCTCACTAAGTGTGGAACCTTAAACCTCCTCCTCCTGTTGCCAAATAGCTGCCCGGTGCTCAAGATAGTAAGGCAACAAGGCCCACCCTAGCTTCCACGGTCAGCCCTGACAGTAAGAGTACTTCCCGGAGAGGATACCCACATGGAGTGCCACGAGACGGTCCCCTGCCACTACCCTCCGTTGTTTTCCTCAAACCCGTTTTAGATGGTGAAGATGGTGGAATTAGGTTATCCTAAGTTGTCTAAAAGGTTATTATGACTCGCGGGTGATTCTTTAGGTGTGTTTGAAGTGTTTTAGAAAAGTTTTAAGTGCCCAAAACGAGTGATTTATGCCCAAAACCGAAATTGAAAAGTGACTGTTATGAAGTGTTGCAAAATGTAAAATTTAAAACCATAAACTCATGAACAACATGAATGAAAAGCTTAAGAGATGTACATCATTAACATAGCCATATCATTCACCATTCATAAAATATAACCTTGCAAGAAATGGAGTAAGGACAAGAACAACTTGCCAATTGATACCAAGAAATGACTTAGATTCATTCACTTATCCACATATGATATCCCATGAAAAGACTTGCTGAAAATGTAAATGCTTGCCAAAGGAAAGAAAATTAGATCCTACACCATTTCAATGCTTCACATGTACTTGAGATAGATAAATGGCAAAATGCCTTAAAAGATGAGTGAATTGCACAACTAAAGATTACTTCCAAAACATTAAACCATGAAACATAGCATTATAAAACACATGTGAAAAGGAACTTGTTGATAACTAAAGCATGAAAGAGAGATGATAGATATGTGATGACTACTCTAGATAATTTTAAACCATGTTAACATGTAAATCATCAAAACATCACTACCATCCTAGCCTTACGATTTGGGGATTACTCTCCCAAGGTGTAGGCAACTTTAGTTAAGCATAAACACAAAATAGAAATTATTGCAACAAACCACTCACAATGGCCAAGGTGGAGGCAAGCCTACCATTGTTGGTCAAAGAGAGTTAAAAGACAATAAGCAATGTTATGATAATTATTATTATGTGGCCACACTACCTTGTCTTGTGGACAAGTGGGGCAAAGCAAATAAAAGAAAGCTTGAAAGAAATCTAAACTAGCCCAACAATATTGGGGGGTTGGCTGAGCCAATCACTCTCCCAAGGTGTAGGCAAGTACAAACTTGAAAAGAAAGAAATAAACAAGCTGAAATAATAACAAGAGAAGGCAAGCCTCAAGGGAACTTCCCGGGGGCTTGCAACAATGCTAGATACAAAGAGAAAGGAGAGAGATTCATTACCCAACTTATGGAGCCTCTTGAAGATGTTGTGAGAGTGAATCCATGCACACTTATTACATTATTAACCCATGCAGGGGTGTGGAAATTTCGTTTACAAAATTTGTGTTGGAGGCATAAAATGCCCAAGTAGAACCAAAATGTCTTCAACATACTTGCATATGATGATGCATATCTTCATGGCACATGGAGTTGACCCCCTAGTTGAATAGGCGGTCAATAGAGAGCATGCAAGGAGGGTCTATCTTGCCTCTCTCCCTTAAAAGAAAGTTCATCGCTCCTCTCTTTCCATCTAATTTCATGGCAACTCCATGCTGCCCAATTTTCTCCTCACTCTCTCTTGCTCTTCCCCATTTTCTCTCTTGTAATATTGTTGTCATATTGCAACCACTCTTTTCAATAATAGAAGTGAAGCTTTGGAGGAACTCTTGGTGTCTTTGTCGTGTTCTCTTGGTGTTCTATGGGAGTAATCTTTCCTTTCTTGTTTGGTGTTCTTGTGAGGTAACATTTCTGCAGTTTATGTTTATCTAGCTCACATTGTTTTACTTGAAAAACCCCAAGCAAAGTATTTTGATGGGGATAAATCTATAGTAGTATTGCGGTAGGTTTATGTGAGTGGTTTTTCTTTGATTTCACAAAGTATTTTGTGAACCATTTTGAAGGACTCACTTTCTTGCCTCATTGTGTAGCAAAGGTTTACTAGTTGCAGGTTACCAAAGCCTAGAAGAGTGGACTCCAAAAGCTTCAAATCTATCCACTAATATTTCTAATATCGTTTTCATCTCTCTTTATACATTTTCTGCACTTGTTTCTCATCTAAATCTTGTTTTCCAATCAATCTTTAAGTTCAGATTTTGTACATAGAATTTTTTGTTTTATATTCTAACCAAAACTAACTCTTTCTAAGTGATTTTTAGCATTTTCCAGCAAGCATATCTTGTTGTTTTATGCAGGTTTTCGCCAGTCTAAGGGGAGGTGTTATCCAATTTATGCCACAAAAAGCTCAAGGAGTCATCCAAGAGTAGTGGTGCAAGATCCCTTCACCTCATTTCCCTTCTAAAGCATTGTAAGCATCTCAAGAGAGTCTCTTGGGCTTGCATTCTTTTCTTTTTTCATTATTTGTAAATTGTAAAGTATTTTCTAGTTTTTCTTTTTCCCACATCTTGCATGTGAGTGGCTTTGCCACCCTTGCAATACCGTGTTGGATAGATTAGTTGCTTGATTGATAACTTTTTCTTAAGTAATTGTCCAACTTCTCATAAAGAGAAGGTTGAGTGGCTAGGATTTACTTAGCTTATTCTTCAAATTCTTTTGCTCACCTTGGCACAAAATCGGTAGGCTTGTCCTCCACATTGTCCCATAGTTGTGAGGCTTGTAAAGTTGTTTCATTTTGCTCACCTTTGTCCTCAAGGCAAAGTTGTGTGGCTAGCTCGCTTATTTCATTATTTCAAGTTATATAAATTATTCATTTGTGCCCACACCTTGCACTTGAGTGGCTTTGCCACCCTTGCAATATCGCGACGATTAGTTAGAGTTTCATTTTTGCAAAGTAATCAAACTTTTCGCCCCGCCTTTTGTTCTGTATTCCCTCCCCTTGCCACTTTGTGGATCTTAGGTAACAAGAAAGCGGAAAGAACTGTGTGGCTAGTTTAATTAGGTACCTAACTCTAGTATTGTTAAAACCATTAAAAATGGGTGACTTGGGAGGCTAGAAGGAGTTGAAGTCGGGGATGGTTTCATGGCACTACATTTCCTCCTTGTTGAGCGCCCAAGCATCTTGGATTTGACCTGTGGAGCTAGGGGAGAACCTTGTTGTTCTTCTTATTGAGCACCCAACACTTCCTCTTGGTTGAAAGGATAAGGATTTGGGGTAGTAACATAGTGTAGGCTTGCAACTTTCACACCTAATTGCCCCTAATTCAAAGAGAGACCTAAAAATCTGTTAAAAGTAACCTACACATATAGCAACACTTTCAACTCACATTTTCTACATTTCAAGTTTTGCTATTCGGTTACTTTCAAGTAATTTCATTTTCAGCAATTTCATTTCATGTAAATATCTATTTTAAAGTACTTTTCATTTCAAGTATTCTTTATTCATTTGAGCATAATTCTTTAAAAATATAAAGTTGTCTTTCGATTCATTATGTAGATATCTTGTAAATTTGTTTCATTCTTGTAGAAATATCGTGCTTTGTGTATATATATTTCTTTTGTGTATATTGGAATAGTTGAAATTGGATAATCTTTAGGCACTGGTCTAACTTTTGTTTTATGAAATAAAAGGTTTGCTTGTCATTGAAAGACTGCATTTGCATGATTGTTTGTCATTGCGTTGGGTCTCCCTAATCAGTAAATCAATTAACTCCTAGAACTTTAATCAAAACTTCACATAGTTTAATAGGGTCTACCCCCTTTGGCTTCCCTAGGAGTGAGCCTAGACGAAGGGAGTCTAGATCAAGGTGACAATGGGTCTAGACTTAGGTTTGTGCCTCCAAGGACACACCAAGTGGGTTGGAGAGTTCTCCACGTTTGTAGGTGTGTATTAGGACAACAACACACCTCACCATTCCACCTCATCTACTCATACATTCTCACATATGCACACTTTTCTAGGCCACTAGATGGTGTGCCCCTCTAGAAGGTTCCACTTGTACTTGGCATGAGATTGTTTAGACCTTGAACACTTTCTGAAGTGACTTGTAACTAGTTTTTCTTGGTCAAAGCAGGTGCACTTGCACATTATTTGAGGAGATAATATGGATGTAATGTGGATCCATTTGCACAAATACCTAGGACACACTTCCTATGGTGGTTTCTTCATTGTTGACTTGGTCAAAGGGCACAAATATCAAGGGTGCACTAATCTCTATCTTCAAGGGAAAATTCATGCATGCAATATTTTATTATGATGATGAAACTTTCCTGAGGGCACACTTGTTTGAAGATATATTTTATTGCTACATTCTAGTCAAATGGTCAAGAAAGCCCACATTCCTAGGGCACACAAGCTTGGAGAGGATATTTTGTATTTTCCTTGGTCAAGAGACTTCTAGAACAAGCACCCTAATGAAGACACTTGGCATTTGTATGGATGTATAGAAGAGCCCTCTCATGAGGAGTTGTAAACTTGGCAATTACTCACCTACTTTGGAGATTCGCCCTACCTCTTTGACTTGGTATCTTATTACTATATTTTGAGGTTATTATTTCTTGACTAGTGCCCTTTCTCATGGAGAAGACAAGTGTCTCTTTGCATGCACCTTGCATGAGTAAGAAGTTTGAGGAAGATAACACGTGGCATCACATTCATCTAGAAGCTTGTATTTAGTATTTTCTTTGGGCCTTGTTACCCCTTCTCACCTAGGGGTAACCATAGGAGATCATGTCTCATGGCCCACAATGAAGACAATGATCCCAATGATGATGATGATCAATACAGTGTTGCGGGAAGCTTCCCCCCCCCCAAGCTTTGAAGCCCCGAAGCTCGATCTGAGAGGGTGCGTCCAGGAAGCTTCGTCAGTGTTAGTCCCTAAAGTTGCACTTGACTATGAGAGGGCAAGCTAGGGCATCATCAGGTTATTGCAATGGTATTTTTAAAGAGTTTTCTGAATAGGTTTTTAGAAAATGATTGAAAGTTGGTTCAAGGGTTCAAAATAAACACATAACTCAAAATAAAGGCAAAAAATAACCCACTAATTTAGTAAATGGTAGTAACATTAATAGAACAAACAATAAGGTAAATAAAGAAAGAAATATATGAGTGTATTCAATTTGTCAACCCCATATAGATTTCTTATTTCAAAATATCATTGAGAAACAAGAACATGTACTTGAAAGCAAATCTTGATAATAATCAAGAACATTAAAGTTTTCACTGTGTTACTTAAAATCAAGAAATCAATGCATTGCAACAGAAAAAATGACTTCAAGTAAGAAAAGAAATAGAATATGAAATGAAAAAAAATCTGACCATCAACATGCCTTTGCCATTTATTATCAATGTGAAATATAAACTGTCTTATAGTGGATTTTCAAAATAGGTCCCTGAATGCCCAACTCCCCGACCCCTAACTTCTCTTTCTACAGAGTTTATATAGAAACAATACAAAATTATCAAGATCCAAAAGAAATGGATCTAAAAACCTCCTCATCTATATTTAGTTTCTTGTTTCAAATAATCAAGGAGAATATCAGATATGATATCCAAGTCGAATTGATGAAGTGGCTTGTCAACTGTTGTCCATGAGATTTTTTTTTAAGATAAATCTGGCAAATTCCTAAATAATAGGGTCCAGAAATATCTTTGTATCTCCAAAAATATGATAGTTGTGTAAAACCCAAGAGAGGTTTTTGTGAAGGGGGTCGTTCCCAACAAAAAACTATTTTGGTTTTCAAAAATTCATCTCCAATTGTTCTGCAACCTCGCCCAAAATTAGTGACTAAAACAATAAATTATTTGTTGTGAAATCTCTGAAAAATAGGCCTCAAAGATATATCTGAATCTCTTAAACTGTGATAGCTGTGTAAAAATCGAGAGCGGTTTTTGTGGAGGTGCCCGTCCCAACAAAAACCTCTTTTGGTTTCCAAAAATTCATCTCCAGTTGTTCTGTAAGCTCGCCCAAAATTAGTGACTAAAACAGGAAATTATTTATTGTGAAATCTCTGAAAAATAGGCCTCAAAGATATATTCGAATCTCTTAAAATGTGATAGATGTGTAAAAACCGAGAGAGGTTTTTGTGAAAGGACATGTTCACAACAAAAACCTCTTTTGGTTTCAACAAATTCATCTTCAGTTGTTCTGAAACCACTCTTGAGGATAAAGACTAAAACAGGTAAAAAACAGAGCATGCTTGTATTGATTTCTGCTCTTCTTATTTTTTGAGGTTGTATAAGCCAACTGTTGAGACACCATATGAGGTTCATAGAATGGGTGATTTCAACTATGAGGCACCTGTTATGGTACCATAGATCCACTGTATGTTATTCCAAAGAGAGAAAGTGATATAAAGAAAAGAAAGGTAGATTGTTGGATGACAAAACTAAGTAAATGAGCCTGTAAAACTGCAACATTTGCAACACTGCCATAAAATAAGTTGTTCCCAGTACCACCGATTGATGAAATGTATGTATATGTAGTGCTACCATCAGAAAACATAGCTACAGTTCCCAAAACATTTCTCCCTATTGTGTTAGCAGCTCCTTTACTCTGTCTTTTTCCTTTCTAACTTTAACTTTAAACTCTGGATATTCCTCTACAACGGCAGGTAAATTCAGATCTATAGCAGCTTGAGGCTTTCTTAATTTGATCACATATTTTGAAGATAATCCAGAACTATGATCTTCATCTTCAATGCTATCAGAATCTCTGGTTTTCGGAAGGTCCTGCATCTGGTTTGGTTCTACAAAAAGATCATCTCTGTCATCATAAACTACACATGTACCTTGTTGACCGCCTATTCAACTAGGGGGTCAAATCCCTGTACCATGAAGATATGCATCAACAGATGCAAATAAGTCGAAGAGTTTTTGCTCCAGCACACAGTTTTGTAAGCGGGATTTCCGCACCCCTGTGCGGGTTTATAATGTAATAGGTCTACATGGATCATGGTTAGGTCAGTTTCCTTAGGATTGCTTCATTAGGAGAGTTCCTTTCACTGAGTGTTTTTTATCCTCGGGAGGTTAATTTGGCTTAACCAACATGGTTAATCTCCCTTCAGTTTTTCACTACCACTAGCAATAAATCCTCCAAAGTGGTGAAAGGCATTCTAATGAAGTCATTCTTAGGTATCCAGTGTTTAGAAATGTTGTAAATGACCATGTAAGACAACACGCAAAATTTCGTGATTTTTAGTCGAGTTTAGCTAGGTTTTTTTTAATTAATTAATTTTTCCTAAGGTTAGGAATTTAATTAATTAATTAATTCTGGATAATTAATGTAAAACTTAGGTCCCTGGGTTTTTGATAGGGGTATTTGTACTCAAAAGAAAGGTAATGAGACCCCCTACACCTTTGGACCAGGTTTCAGCTCAGTCGGACAAGTTTTGTTAGGGTTTTTGCCACTTAGGAGTCTTAGTCAGTTAACAATTTTAATTGCTAAACCCGAACATGGGAAAATGTCAAAATTTTGTAATAATTAGTCAAATAAGGTGAAGTAAAGTAATAATTAATGAGAGTGACCCCACCTAACCCTTCCTAACCCTTTCCTAACCTTACCTACCCTTTATTACCCACTCTTTAATTTTTCCTACCTTGGGATTTGCGCCCCCTTTGAGGGAATGCATCCCCACTCCATGTTTTTACTTGGTAACTCATTTACTTATGGGTTGAGGACCCCTCCTTATGAGGTACGCCTTTCCTCCCTCCACACTCCATCCACACTCCAACTCAACCCTCATGCTTTCCTTTTGGACTCACACTTTCCTTATTGACTGATGCTTTATCTCTTGAATAAAGTGGAAAGGATCTCACGTAGAAGATGGAAACATCTCATTCAAGGATGGAATGAAAGCGTGGGCCTCTCCTTCAACCAATATGCCTCCCCTATCATGCCACTTTACCCATCCACTCATCTCACATGCCAATTTCGCCCCTACCCTAAAATCTCACGCCACCCCTCCATGAGTTGTCTTGTGGCTTGGATCTTTGACATTTGTCAAAGATCCATGAAGGGTCTCTCTTCCTCTCATTTCTATAAATGAGACTCCCCCTCCCTCATTCATTACCATTCTTCACAGTATTGTTATGCTACCAAATTCTCTCCATCCCATTCTCTCTCTCTCTCTCTCACATTATTGTCATCTTGCTTTACTGGTTTTGCTTCTTGAAGAGCTTGAAGCAACATTGTTGCTACAACCTCTTCCCATTTGATAAATACAGAAATAGCTTTGGAGGAACTGTAGCGTTCAAGATTTGTCTGGATGTACCACTTATTTGTGAGGTGATATCATTTTTAAATCTTTATATGTTTTGATCAATAGTTGCTTAAGTAAATTAGTTTACTAGGCTAGGTGAGGCAATAGTGTAGTTTCCCATATATATTTTTTTTGCATGCTTATAATATAAACTATGTTGTATTATCTATGCATGCAAGATATTATCTGTTGTTCCATCTCACTTTTGGTTTATGTTTTGCAGATCATCTCTAAGGAGTTGTTGGGATAGGTTCAAGGACGAATCTACCCTCATCTTCAATTAAACTTGACAAACATTTTCTGTTCTTCTTCCTCCTTCTTTCACTTTCGGATTTTGGTATCTAACTTGCTTAGATAGGTCATTTAATCAATATAAAATTCTGGTTTTTATATGCATGAAGTTTCTGTTGAAGAACAAAAATTTCATAACCTTTTTTAGTGTGTTGCAGCTCAAATCAGCAAGCAATAACTTGCTGATTTTTGCAGATTCTCGCCAGGACAAGAGGGCATCCTGCCCAAATTCAAGAACACACCCTCAAGTGACTCCTTTCGAAGTGGTAACAGTCTCTCCTCTTTCTCCTCTCTCCAAATCACTGTATGCAAGCCCAAAGGAGTGTACCCAAGTGGCTTGCATTCCTTTCCTTTCAATCTTTACTTTGCAAGTTAGTTAGATTTCCTTTCTGTTTTTCCTTGCTTAGTTTAGCTAACTAGTTGTGATACATGCATGCTTAAACTTCAAATTATCTAGAGTAGATCATACAAACCTAATTGCTAGTTTAGAGCTCGTAGAGGCTGTTGATCGCTCGTTTAACACAGGTGATCAACTCATGTGCCATGAAGAGATGCATTAGCAGATGCCATATTGTCGAAGACTTTTGGTCCTACAGGGCAATGTTTGGCCCCAACACTTTATTTTGCAACTGGAATTTCCGCACCCCTGCATGGATTAATAATGTAATAGGTCTGCATGAGTCATGTCTAGGTCAGTTACCTTGGGATCGGTTCACTGGGAGAGTTCCTTTCACCAAGGGTTTTTTATCCTCAGGTTATCAATTGGGCTTTTCAGCCTTATTAATTTCCCTTGAGTTTTTCCCTCACACTTACAATAAGTCCTCCAAAGTGGTGAACGACGTTCTAGTGGGCTTATGTTTTGGTAACTATTATAGGGAATCATTGTAAATGACCATGCAGGACATCTTAGAAAGTTTCGCGGAATTCCGTCGAGTCTAGGTCAGTTTTTTTAAATTAAATTTCCCTAAGTTTGGAGGTTTAATTATTTAATTAATTAGTTATTTTTGAGCAATAATTGTAAAAACTAGGTCCTTGGACTTTTGCTAGGGGTATGTGTGCTCAAAAGAAATGGAATAGCACCCCCTACATCAATGGACCAAGTTTCAGCTCAGTCGAACAACTTTAGCCATGGGTTAGTCCACCCGAAGTGTCAGTCAGTCTAAAACAACAATTTTAATTGTTAAAGTCCAAACATGGCAAAAATGTAAAGTTGTAATAATGAGTTAGAGGATGTGAAAAGGTGAAATGATGGTTAGAGAGAGCCTCCCTAAGCATAACATGACCCTCCCAACCTTTTCCAACCTTGTCTAACCCCTTTCCACTTCTCCTAAATAAAAAGTTACGCCCCCCTAGGGGGATTGACGTTTTTCCTAGTAGGGAACGTTGTAACTTGGTTTTAAATGTGGGGGGGGCTCCCCTCTCACATGCTTTACCCTCATTTAACCCCCACGTCCCTTTGTAGAGTGTTCTCACACTCCAAATCTCACATCTCACCCTCCATTTCATCCCCCATCCCAAGAGGTGCGCCCTCCAAGAGGAGTTACGCCCCCCTCTTCTTGAAAACTCAAAAAATAATTTAAAAAAATATATATTTTAAACCTTTCCTCTACCTTGGCATCAATCCCAAGGCCTCCCACACTCATTTTGCTTGATCTCAACATTTTCCATCCCTTCTACACCCTAGATCTATTTTGCAAACCCTAGGTGGTGCGCCCTAGCCTTGAGATCTACTCTATTGTTTGGTGGTGGACACTTGGCATTGATCCAAGAGAGGTAGGTTTGCCTCTCCAAGTATAAA
>ML834091.1:19877-39301 GCA_009831015.1 Picea engelmannii | reverse complement strand
CCACTGATATTGACATTGAGATTCAGGAATCAGAGGTTGAGGGTGCTGAAACACTACTCTCCTTACACCAGGAGGTTGAAACACAAGCATCAGTTGCCATTCCTGTAGCTTCTCCACAAGCATCAGCTCATGAGGCTGTGACTGCCACACAAGAACCAGTCACCTCTAAATCCAAACAAACAATGGCCGATGTCTTGGAAGAAAACAAATTTTTGAAGTCTCAATTGGAAGCATACCAGCAAGAATTATTCAGGGCAAGGGACGCATATGAAAAATAACTAAGTCTGTACACCTTAGCCTGAACAACAAACTTGTCAGAAGAGACCACAGAAAGCGTATGTAAAGAATACATGTGTTGCCAATGTGGCGATATTTACCATCAAGCAGGCTATAAGATAATTCAAGTTCCAGTGCCAGGGGCAGCCCCTACTCCTTCACCTTTTGTCAAGAAAGAACCTGCTGCAACAGAAGAACCAGCAGGCCCTAGCAAGCCCACGATTGAACCTGCTGCAACACAAGAACCAGTAGGCACTATCAAGCTTAAGACTGAGTCTTTCATCGCAAGAGAAGCTCCTACTGTTGTCAATAAGGCTGTGCAAACAATGCCCATGGAGGAATTTGTACCTCCCAATCAGATCAATCTCTCCACTTCCAGGGAACAATCTACTCAAACCTCACCTCATCCCACTACTTCCCATGCTGAAACTCAAACTTTCCAGTTATGGGATGAGTAGGTAGAGATATAGAAATGGAAGAAGGAGTATGTTGAAACACAGGCCAAAAACTTGCAAGTGCATAAACAGATCTGGGTAAATCAAACTTTCTCAAATTGGGAAGCATTAGACCAGACACGCTAGGTAGTTCGTGAGCTTAAGAAGAAAAACAAAGACTTGAAAGACAGATTGATCCTGGCATTTGATATGATGTAGAAACTAATGGCCACAAGGAAACCATCTTGTAACTATTCTTTATTTCTCATGGAGAGACTCATGTGGTTTCATATTAAGTCTATTATAGAAGGAAAACCCCATGAAGTCATTTCATCAGCAGATTTTATTAAAACTTTTGTAGCTGCCTCCATCAGAGATCAGCACCTCCTCTGTGAGGCATACTTCCATAATGAGGCTATTCCAGAAAATAGGTTGCTGAACATAAATCCTCTTGTTGGGGATGTTCAACTTCGAGCATTTACTTCCTTTCTCCTCAATCAAATCATTTGGCAAGGTGACTTTTCGGTTGCCAAGAACAATGAAGATAATCGCCTCCTCTGGATTAGACCAGAACCATAAAGGGAAGCTACATTCATCTCACAGTATTATGCATTCTTAAAGAAACCAGGGGTGACTGAACATGTTCAGCAACTGCAATAAGAAGTGATTCAGGATTGTGAACGCATCATCAAATCCATAGAGATTCCTGCCCTCCAGGCCAATAACCTGTTTTGGCAGCAATCCACAGAAAAGAGACAACAACACAATCCTTTTGGTCCTGCCAACTTAGAAGTATCAATTTCCAGGATACCCAAGTATATCCAATGTATGAGACATTGTGCTGAGAATTGGATTGGGTACAGGTTCTATTTTCCCATTCTCTGGTTGCTAATAGAAAGATATCAAATCAGTTACAAGCTGCCTAAGAAGGCAGAAACAACAGCATGACAAAGATTGCAGGAAGTACAAGGGTTCAGAACGCTGACAGATAGTACCTCCCAGAGTTACAGCTTGAGTAGCTTACATGATCAGAGTAGGTATCCAGACTCTGATTCAGAGTGAGTTGCCTGAGGACATGTAACACCTTGAGTTGGGGGGGATGTTAGGACCACACAATGTACCTTTTTGCCTATACTTTTTGCCACCATTATACTCTTGATCACCTAAATTTAGACCCATACTATCACTTTATCTGATCATCTCAAAGGTATACAACGTCCCTTCTCATTACTATACGTTTAATCTGTTTTGCATGATATTTTACATCACTCTCATACTTAACTATTGATTAGAAATGCATAAGTGTCCATAACTGCAGATTAGCATTTGAGGCCTGTTGCTGAAACACAGAACTGTCCAAGGTCGTTGTCGCTGAACTGATGCTGAAACACGGAGCTGCTACACAGTCCGAGGTCGCAGATGCTGAAACATGGAGCTGCTAAATAGCCCGAGATCGCAGATGCTAAAACACGGAACTGCTACATAGTCTGAGGTCGCAAGATGCTGAAACACAGAGCTATTACACAGTCCAGAGTTGCAGATGCTGAACACAGAAGAAACCGCCAGAACCGACGATGCTGAAACACAAGGAAGCCGCCACAGTCAGCGGTCAATGCAGTCAGAGAGCAATTCACGTGGCTGAAACAACCCACGAATTGTGATGTTGAAACAACATCAGCAACGATGAGAAGAAGCTGTTACACCAGCCATAACAGGAATACCTCATTCAGTTCCTGTAATAGCATTCGGTTGTGTGAGACTAGGACATCCTATGCTGATTTAGAAAGAAGATCCGACTTAGGATAGGATTCAGATATGCATTGTAATGATTGTATTGAAGGGATTTCCTCTTTAAATCAGAGGAAATCACCATTCGAGGGATCGAAGTTTTGATGTATTGAAGCAACTCTAGAGAAGCTATCGTTTGCTGAAACACTGTTTTTAATGGATTCCGCTTTGTTGAAACACTACTGACTCTGTCTTAGTTATTGAATGGAATTTGTAATTCTTTTTATAAGCAATCTTGTGTGATGATTTTATGAGGCTAGCAGAGAATTGGTTAAAGGTTCCTGCTCAGATAGAAAGGGATCAGAATATCATACCCTCTGTAGAATTCGTTTACTGCTGCAAGTGTGCTAGCCAGAGGTTCAGTTAAAAGGTTCCTGCTCAGACAGGAAGAAACCCAATTACCTTGACTTCTTTAGATTTCATTTACTGTTGCAAGTGTGCTAGCCAGAGATTTGGTTAAAGGGTTCCTGCTCAGACAGGAAGGAATCACAACACCTTGTCTTCTGTAGATTTCATTTACCTCTGCAAGTGTGCTAGCTAGAGATTTGGTTAAAGTGTTCCTGCTCAGACAGAAAGGAACTACAACACCTTGTCTTCTGTAGATTTCATTTACCTCTGCAAGTGTGTTAGCTAGGGATTGGTTCAAGGGTTCATAATCAGAAAGGAAAGAACCAAAACATCCTGTTCTCTGTAGACTTTCATTAGTGTTAGCCAGAAGCTGGGTTAGGGATTCCTGCTCAGAAAGGAAGGGATCTGTAAACTTCAACCTCACAAGTATGCTAAAACAGAAATAAGGCTCAAGGCTCCTGCTTATAAAGAAAGGAACTAGGTGGCTTTGTTTTCTGTTAGATAGAGTTAATTGTTTTCTGCATTATTGTTTTCATGAAAAGAGTGTTAATGCTAAAGTCTCTGTTTGAGAGTAAGGGTCCTGTTCTCTGATTGAAGAATAATTGTTCTTTCCCATTGCAAGTATTATTTTAATGTAATCCAGGATTGTTAGATTGATCTTTAAAGGATTGCAATAGGGAAGTTACTTTCCTGTGATTTAGTTCAGAGCTTCAGTTCATTCAAGCAAGTATAATTAGTATGAGTTTCTTTACTACAACACTAAGTTGCTTTTGGAATTGAGCATATATTGTGCGTGGTTATCTTTGAAATACAAGACTTCCCTGGGTTGATAATTTATGTTTCACTTGGTTGTTTAAAATTAATAAAGCAATTATAGTGACCAACAGTGTCCGCTACTGAGGCGACGGTCTTCGGGGTGTAGTGAAAGTGCATCCTCTCTGGAAGCCACGATATCCCGGCATATGCCTCGCTGGTGTCGGATGCTACAGTGTACCAAATGGACCTTTCCTTGCAGGTTTCGCTGGAGTCCTGGTCTGACCCCCACTGATAAGATCCTCCTCTGCTATGAGGGCCTTCTGGACGATGTCGTGCAAGGTTTGAGGCATCAAAATCCTAACCTTTGCACGCAGGATACCGTTAAGGCCAAACACGAACCGGTTGACCTTGAGTTTCTCTGTGTTAAGGTGCGGAGCATACTGTAGCAGCTCCATGAAACGTGCCTCGTACTTGGGCACCGCACGACCTCCCTGTCGTAATGCGTTGAACTCATTGAGCTGACGCTCAATGAATTCCTCTAAAAGGTACCTCTCTCGAAACCGTTCCTCGAACAATTCCCATGACACATCTTCAAAGGCCATGTTCAGCTGCGGCAGGAGCGTCTTCCACCATAGAAGAGCGCTCCCCTTCAGTTGAAAGACTGCCATGCGGACCTTCATGTTGGAGGTATAATCATGAAGTGCGAATCACATCACCATATTCTCCAACCATGCCTCGGTGGATGCGCTGTCCGGGGCACCAAAGAACTCAGGAAATTTTACCTTCTTGAGTTCACGGTGAATGCTACCAGTAACGGTCGATGCACGCGGTGGAACCTCAGCAGGTGTCGGTGCCCTGGCCTCATCTCTTTCCAATCGGTTGATCAATGCCTCGGACATGCGCTGAAAAGATCTCATCATCCCCACGACATCGCCAACTGCGATCTTCTCCTGTCCGAGAACCTGCTCGCCTCCCTGGGGGTTAGACCCCTCAGGCGTGGATGCTACTGGAGGCGTCATTCCTCCTCCCCTAGCACCCCATCATCTGGGTCCGCGACGTCCTCTAACCATGATTACCTGCACGCACAAAATCAACTCGATCAACAATAGTATAATCAAATCTAATCATGTCAACGAAATCCATAGAGAATCCCAAGCCGTAGGTCGAACCTGGCTCTGATACCATATGTAACGAACCTCCTCGTTACAACCACAACTCTTTAACAGGTGCAATTTTTTTTTTTTTTTTTTTTTTTTGTTTAAGGTGTGTGCGCGCGTGCAAAAAGGTAACCAACACACTTGAATCTACTTCGCCACCCAATGACTAACAAGATGCAACACGATGTTCACAACAAGAAGACAAAGGCGCACAACTAGTAGCTGCAAGCAATAAACGACCAAGGACATAAGGCGCACAACAAGTAACTGCAAACATTAAACGACATACTAGGTTAGGTATCATGCGAACACAGAAAGAAGAATCCATGGTAGTAGATTTTACTATTTCTGCACAGGAAAGCAGGGGGTTTAATCTTAGTTCTCTGCTTCGGAGAGAGAGAAGGTCAGATAGGCTCCTGGCCGACTGCTCAGGCAGAAACTAGTAATCTATGTCAAGTGTGTCACAAGAGTGGAAAACATGCCTTTAAAGGGCCCGAGACTCTTAATACGGCACTGGATTCTTTACACATAAATAATCACACACCCAGACTTACATACTAAGGATACATGGAGGTGTCTACATCCCGCCCGACACAAGCAGACCACACAATAATAATATGGCTCTAAATCAATCCATCATCATCAAAATTTAATGGCGCATTAAAAAATTCATTCTATCTACCTGGTGCAAGGGTTGTTAGTCCAATCATAAATGGTAAGTCTATAACGCAAGAAAATATTGGGATCCATCAATCATTTTGCACATAAATTCCTATTGCGCACAAGTCTAAGGTCTAAATCGAAGACATTCAGGGCTACCTAGTCTAGCATGTGAATTATGCATACCCGTTTTAATCCTAAAACTTCCCCAACTAGATGGCAACCATTTAAACTATTAAACAAGAAGCGACCATTAAATAATCCAAGAAGCAATTAACCTGCCTTTATCACAAGTGAATCAATCCATGCATTAAAAGATTTTAAAGCATAATCATTAAAGCAATAACACTAATTAAGCATTAAAAATTTAAAAACATTATACTATAAGTATTAAACGTTTTAAGGAATTAAACTATATAGCATCAAATGTGTTACGCGTTAATCTATAATTCATGAGAAGGTTTTAAGCATGAACTTATAAAGCATCAATGCCTTTACATATTACACTACCGATTTAATTCATCAACAACAATTAAAATTTCAGTAACATATCTAATAAAATAACATCTTTTCATTTAATATTTCCATAACATTACAAATAATTAACGTTTCAATTTATGTGTTAACAATTCCAGTACATCACAATACAAAATATTAACATTCATTGCTTTTCATTAACCTCAATTAAAACATTGACTAAAATAAGCAGCTTGCTATTGTTAATTACTAACTAAATAAGTAATTGATGATAATGAATTTTTACCTAACATAGGGTAGATTGCCCTTATGAAAAGAAAGTAGATTGTTGCTTTTAGATAATAGCAAAAACGAAGTAAAATGTTGTATGAAATGTTTAACTAAAAAAAGGGGGTTTTCCTTGATTACCATAAAGCAGAACGCTGTTATTAATGCTTAACTAAAATGATGTAATTTGTTGTGTGAAAAGTTAACTAAAAAAAGTAAATGTTGTTGCTACTGTTGCTAATCTTAGATTGCCTCAACCTGACAACAAAATCTGAGCTTAACCGCATCTCCATCTCCTCGAGGTACCAAGGTGATAGCTGCCTACAGGCATTAAGGAACCGACTAGAGGGGTGAAGGCCATAACCAGGTGAGATTCGTTGTCTATCTATTGGCGACAAATTCTAAAAGAACATACTCATGCAAAGAAACGTTGGCAAGTAAAATCGTAAGGGTATAACATGGCAATAAAACGCAGGCCAGGGAAAAAGAAAAACAAAACCACCGCCCAGAAATTTGGTGGAAGAGATGTTCTGCGGAAGGCGCACATGAATTCGACACCTAAAATACCTTTGGAAACTTACACAATAAGAAATTTCATTTAATTGGTTTCATCATTCCAGCCACATAAAGACCAAGTTAAATAATTCCAATCAAGAGATGACATGAATATTTTACTGGAATAAAGTTCCAACCTGATATAAATATAAAATGTAAATTTTAAGATGCTTTGTGCCTCATAGGAGAGACCTGTTGTTATCAAGGTTGGTGGTCGAGGTTGTGGCTATGGTCCAATAGTAATATAGCGTGGAGTAGAAGGTGATACCGAAAAGAGGTCTATAATTAATTTAAGCGCACCAAATTGGTTCGCAGGAGGCATTGAAGGGATGCCATCAACATAATTAACACGAAAATCTGAGCATTGAATAGCTAGATTCGGGCATGCAGAGATGAAGGAACTTACATCAATAGTTTGATAGTGTTAAGGGAGGATGAGATCTAAAACAAGGCAACCATTAAAGAATGAATCCGTTACTCCCAAACGCTCACAATCTAAGGCACAGGTAGGAGGCCATAGACCCTGTCAACAACCCCAAATCGGTAGGAGGTCGGAGACACTGCTAACAGCCCCTGGAACCTTCGAATCTCAGAGGAAAAAGAGGCTTTTAAGGTGAAAGGAAAATTTCACTACCGAGGCTGAGGACTAAAAGTTCGTTGAGGTATTAATATGAAAACTAGGAAAATCTAAAGGGAGGCGGAGGTTGAAGGAAGCAAATACGCATGATCACTAAAACAATCATCTCCACTGCGAAAATAAGGTGACCTCTTTTACTGTTGTAATCCTTAACACAACATAACCATTGCGCAAATAAAAGATGTCAATCTACTTCTAATATAATTAATACAACAGATCCAATTGGTGAATAGGAGACCTCTATTTACTTCAAATCCATTATGCAAACAAATACATCATTTCAGACATTAACTTAAATCAATTAAAAAAAAACCATATCGTTGCCTTAACTCCCACCTCAAATGATGACCACACGTTCTGTACCGCTCTCGCTCCGTGCCACTCCTGCTCTGCGTCGCTCCCGCTCGCCGACCATAGAGACTACACCGGTACCTCCCAGCCAATCGCTGGGGGTACTCTGCTTCCCCCTTAGCCCCCCGAGCTGCAAAGGGGCCACACACAATCCGGATGATATGCCTAGCTTCCCAGCTCGCATCGCAAGGCTGAGCTACCACTCCAATACAAGCTGAGAAAATCCCAACTCCTCACAAGCAATCAGTCAAGTCACAATTCAGCAGCGTAACGATATGCTAATCGCCGATCCCCTTCTTCCTCATCTCCCTTTCTTTTTATAGAGTTTTGAGACCCACCAACTTTCCTAAATTACAATTAATTTAAGTTTTAATAAAAATAATTTTAATTATTCTCCACCGCACAAGTGTCGTCCATCCCCCTCTTTTCTCCATTAAATATTTTCTTTAAATTTATTAATTGCCTCAATTCCCTCACCCGCCTAGAAAAGCTCCTAAAATTAGTCTTAGGTGTTCCTATATCCCCTTACATGTTTTAAATAATTTCCTAAGAAAAAGATGTTACTAAATTACCTCAGATTAGCAGGTTCTTAATTTCAAATTCCTTACTATGTTGACCGTGCTTTTTACCATAAGTTCCCATCTTTCCCCTTTTTATTAAAGCCCAGAATGGCAGTTGTGTTATTAAATCTTTCCCATTTATTATTTATTTAATATTTTTTGTTCTTTCACAAGTTAGGAATAATTTCTTCTTTGCACAATTTTAACACCATTAGTTTTAATTAAATTCTTATTCTCGTCATTTACCCCAAGAATTTCATGAAGACCAAACTATTACTTAAGTGGGTTTTTTGTTTAAAATGTTATTTTTATTCTAGGGTCTTTCTCTTAAGGTTAGACTAAAGTTTTACCCTAGAAACATTTTAGACTTAGGACTTAGATTCTGAACTGGGCGACACTTGGTTAGGGAAGTTGTTTAAGGATTTCTTAAGGTGTTAAAGTCTTAGGGCCATCTAGGTTTGTTTCTTCAACCTCATCAATGCGACCTGCCCTTCAGGACGCACAACGTGCTCCAAGGGTGCCACTCACCTCGTTCGTTTCATTTGCGCGAAGTGCCCTTCAGGATGCACTACGTGCTCCAAGGGTGCCACTCACCAACTTGTGTTTCTTTCGCGCGATGTGCCCTTCAGGATGCACCACATGCTCCAAGGGTTCCACTCGCCGACTTGACTGATTGGTAGACATCTATAACCCCTGGAGTCAACACTCCACCAGGTGAACTTGTGGGAGACTAAGGGCTCTAAGGAATAAGACCCCCACCTTATTGCACGCCCCTTAGAATCATTGTGAGCGACTGTCGCAGTCTGCCCTCACGGCATCGTGGATCCTCTCGAACTAGGTAATCGTTAACCTACAGTTCGAGCCACGATGGGAGTGCTACTAGGTTGTGGCAGGGCTGTTGTCCACATCTCTCCCTCAACCTCTTTGGAAATCATGTGTGCCCCCTTTACTCCATATGTGAGTCCGGTCGACAAGCTATCGTCAGCCTGCATCATCCAAAAATCATGTCAAAACATGTGAACATCATATCATCAAATCCATGAAATATCGCAGTAAATAAATCAACCCAATAGCACACTCCCTGACTCAATCCGGAGTCCAAGGGGGTTCCACCGATGCCTCTGCATCCTCAAGGTCCAAAAATCCTAAACACTCAATAAAACTGAGTCAAAATCACCTATCTACGTCAAGAAGTAAAACATCATGTCATCTATCATAACGCATCATAATCAAGGGTAAATGTTTTAACATCATAAAAGTCCGAATCACTTGCGAGAAAGTGTCCTCAAAGAATAAGTTTTCTCAGTGCACCAGAGAGGGATGTTACATACATCCCCTCTTGGTATAAACTTCGTCTCGAAGTTTCTCAGTATAAATGCCGAAATAAAAGTACCATAGTATCATAAGTCTATCTATCAAACAAAAATGGGAACTGTTGGCGCATATCATATGCGTCCTCCCAGGTCGCCGAGTGCGGACTATAACTGTCCCACTGGACCTTGACCTGATCTAGCGACTGACTCATCCGTGAGTGCTCCCTCATCTGATACGTGCAAGGAACTCATGTCAATCATGTGTGTAGGATCACTAATATAATGTCTCAAAACAGATACATGAAAAACATCGTGCATACGCCTCAAAGAATCAGGCAAGGCTAGTCGATAGGCCATGGGCCCCTTTCTCTCCACAATCTCGAAAGGTTCCACGAACCTAGGAGAGAGTTTATCTCCCTCTCCAAACTTGATCGAACTCTTATGCGGTTTAACCTGCAAGAAGACTCGATCGCCAACCTCGTAACTACGGTCGAATCAATGCGCATCGACATAACTCTTCTGTCGATCTTGCACTTATTTTATCCTTTGTCTTATGGTTTTCATTTGCTATTCCATTTCTTGGATCACTTCTGGTCCCACCAGGACCCTATCCTCAATTTGATCCCAACTCAAGGGCATCCGACACGGTCACCCATAAATAAACTCAAAAGGCGACATCTTAATGGTGCTTTGGTAACTATTGTTGTAAGCGAACTCTACTAGTGGCAAGAATTCCTCCCAATTATTTTGTTGGTCCATCACGTACATGTGCAACATGTCTTCCAAGGTTTGGTTTGTTCATTCTGTATGTCCGTCAGTCTTTGGGTGATACGCAGTACTAAAATTAAGTTGGGTTCCCAAGGCCTCTTGGAAACTCGTCCAAAATTGTCCAGTAAACACCGATCCTCGATCAGATATAATCTTTTTAGGCATGCTATGAAGCCTCACAATCTCACTGATGAAAACTCTCGCTATGTCAAGTGCTTGATACGTCGTATGCACAGGAATAAAGTGAGCACTCTTCATCAGAGTGTCTACTACTACAAAAATCGAGTTGTGTCTCCTTGCCGTCAGTGGCAATCCAACAATAAAATCCATCGAAATAACTTCCCATTTCGATTCCGAAATGGCATGTGGTTGAAGTAATCCTGTCGGGTGTCTATGTTCAACCTTTACCTACTGACAGTCTAAACATCTGGCCACATAGTTGACTATGTCAGCCTTCATTCCCTTCCAGAAGAATAAGGGTTTAAGGTCTACCCTCATCTTCGTAACTCCCGGGTGAGCCATGTAAACTGCTCTATGACCCTCGCTCAGGATCAACATCCTCAACTCGTCGTTTGGAGGTACGTAAATCCAACCTCTAAACCTCAATAACCCATCGCTATCAAAAGAAAATCCCTCATATCATGGTACCATCATTGTGTTTTGTCCGATAAAATCCTCGACTTCTTTGTACCAGTCATTGTCACGCTGTAAAGTGAGAATCTTCTCACGTAGATTTGTCTGAAGAGGCAACACTGGAAATATGCCTGGTATTCGACTCAAAGAATCAGCCACTCGGTTCACTATTCCCTTTATGTAATTAATCTTGAATTCGTACTCGCTAAGCAATTCCAACCAATGCCGTTGTCGCGCGTTCAGGTCGCTTTGCATGAAAATGTGTTGCAACCCACAATGATCAATCTTTAATTCAAATTTTCGTCCAACAAGGTAGTGTCTCCAAACCTTCAAGGCATAAATGATGGCTAATAACTCCAAATCGTGCATCGCGTAGTTCTCCTCATGCCTTCTTAGTTTCCTTGAAATGTAAGCAATCACTCATCCGTCTTGCATCAAGACTCCGCCTAAACCTTCCTTGGATGCATCAGTGCATACCAAGAAGTCTGCGTCCATGTCAGGGACCTTTAGTATCACCGTTGTTGTCAACAACTCTTTAAGCCTTTGAAATTCTTCCGTGCATTTCTCAGTCCAAACAAAATTCTTATTTTTCTTTTGCGATTCCGTGATCGGATTTGCTATCTTCGAAAATCCCTCGACAAACCGTCGATAGTATCCTGCTAAACCCATAAAACTACGCACTTTTGTGACATTCGTCAGCGCAGGCCATTCCATAATAGCCTCAACTTTGGCTGGATCCATGAAGATAGCTTCATCGGAGATGACATTCCCTAAGTAGTGAATCCACGATTGATAAAAAGAGCATTTGGACAACTTACCATACAAATTTTACTCTCGTAGACACTGTAGTACCAAGCGCAAGTTCTCGTCATGCTCCTCCGTTGTTTGAGAGTAGATCAAGATATCGCCAATGAATACCCCTGGGGCGTTTGTCAGTCCAAATGGTAAAACAATAAACTCGTAATGTCCAAATCTCGTCTTAAAGGGGGTCTTAGGGGTGTCATCCTCCTTGATCCGTAGCTGGTGATACCCAGATCGCAAATTGATCTTGGAGAACACAGTCGAATCCTTCATTTGATCGAACAGATCATCAATTCTTGGTAAGGGATATTGATTCTTCATCGTAGCCTTATTTAGTTGACGGTAGTCAATGCAAAGCCTCCATGACCCGTCTTTCTTTCGTATGAAAATAACTGGTGCACCCCACGATGACACACTAGGGCGTATCAGTCCCAGGTCCAACAACTCCTTCAGTTGCATTTTCATCTCTTGCAACTCTGGGGTCGACATCCGGTAACGCGCTCTTGCTATCGGTTCGGTCCCCGGTTTCAGGTCTATGGTAAACTCCAGTTCCCTTTCCGGTGGCATCCCATGCAACTCCTCTCGAAATACGTCCGCAAATTGCTTCACCACCGGAAGGTGTTCTAGACCTTCCGCTACTCCCTTTTCGTTTAGCACGAGGATCGCATAAAGCTTGAACCCCTTGCGCATACTATTCCATAACTGCAAGGAAGAGACGAACCTCAGGGAAACTCCCTGGTTCCGTCCTACAATCACATGTCTTTGTCCTTCATCATCAACCAAGCTCAATCGTTTCTTCTTATAGTTGATTATCGCCTCATGCGATTCCAGCCAATCCATACCAATCACAACATCATAAGTTCCTAAGATCGTGACGTACAAGTTGACCCTTGTGACAAACTATCCCAGGTTAAGGGCACAACCCGTAACCTTTCCTTCAACCTTCTGTTTGGCTCTTAAATCCATCTCTACGAAGCTAAACTCGTCCTGTTTGACTGCCTTTACCTTAATCCTTTTTAGCACTGCACCAGAAATGAAACTCTCACTAGCACCAGGGTCTATCAAAATACTAAGGGTCTGGTCAGCAACAGTACCTGCCGTCTCGAGCACAGTCGACTGGTGCTCTTCCTGGCAGTTATTCACCGTTGCATGGATCCGATGGGCCTTGCCCATATATCCCACTGTAGTGGGTCTAGCTGATCTGGATGCCCTGGTCCTCTCCATAGGACAGTTGCGCTGGTTGTGTGGCTCCCCACACGTCCAACACCCCTTCTTCGGCCCAGTAGTCCTGGTACCCGATGTAGAATATGACGACCTGCCGGCCTGGAACCCAGGTCTGTTCTGCTGAACAGGCCTAAACTGTTGTTGCTGCGGGTGACGCTGCTGCTGATGCTGGGGCCCTCGATAAGGTGTCTGCTACTGAGGCGGTGGTCGTTGGGGTGTAGTGAAAGTGGATCCTCTCTAGAAGCCACGATATCCCAGCATATGATTTGCTGGTGTCTGATGCTGCGGTGTACCAAATGAACCCTGCCCTGCGGGTCTCGCTGGAGTACTTGTCTGACCCCCACTGATAAGCTCCTCCTCCTCTATGAGGGCCTTCTGGACGGTGTCGTGCAAGGTTTGAGGCATCAAAATCCTAACCTTTGCACGCAAGTTGTCATTAAGTCCAAATACGAACCGATTGACCTTGGGTTTCTCTGTGTTAAGGTGTGGAGCATACCAGAGCAGCTCCATGAAACGTGCTTCATACTCGGGCACCGTACGACCTCCCTGTTGTAATGCATTGAACTCATTGAGCTAATGCTCAATGAATTCCTCTGAAAGTTACCTCTCTCGGAACCGTTCCTCGAACAGTTCCCATGACACGTCTTCAACGACCATGTTCAGCTGTGGCAGGAGCATCTTCCACCATAGAAGAGCGCTCCCCTTCATTTGAAAGACTGCCATGCGAACCTTCATGTTGGAGGTATAATTGTGAAGTGTGAAGCACATTGCCATATTCTCCAACCATGCCTTGGTGGCTGTGTCATCTGGGGCACCAAAGAACTCGATAAATTTTACCTTCTCGAGTTCACGGTGAATGCTACCAGTAACGGCCGGTGTGCACGGCGGAACCTCAGCAGGTGTCGACGCCCTGGCCTCATCTTTGTCCAATCGGGTCATCAGTGCCTCGGGCATGCGCTGAAAAGATCTCATCATCCCCACGACATTGCCAACTACGATCTGCTCCTGTCCGAGAACCTGCTCGCCTCCCTGGGGGTTAGACCCCACAGGCATGGATGCTATTGGAGGCGTCATGTCTCCTCCCCTAGCACCCCGTCGTCTGCCTCCGCGACGTCCTCTAACCATGATTACCTGCACGCACAAAATAAACTCGATCACCAACAGTATAATCAAATCTAATCATGTCAATGGAAGCCGTAGAGAATCCCAAGCCACGAGTCGAACCTGGCTCTGATACCATATGTAACGAACCTCCTCGTTACGACCACATCTCTTTAACAGGTGTAATTTTTGTTTTTGTTTAAGGTGTGTGCGTGTGTGCAAAAAGGTAACCAACACACTTGACTCTACGTTGCCACCTGACGACTAACAAGACGCAACACGATATTCACAACAAGAAGACGAAGGTGCACAACAAGTAGCTGCAAGCAATAAACGACCAAGGACATAAGGCGCACAACAAGTAACTGCAAACATTAAACGACATACTAGGTTAGGTATCATGCGAACACAGAAGGAATAATCCATGGTAGTAGATTTTACTATTTCTAAATAGGAAAGTAGGGCATTTAATCTTAGTTCTCTGCTCCGGAGAGAGAGAAGGTCAGATAGGCTCCTGACCAACTGCTCAGGCAGAAACTAGTAATCTCCGTCAGGTGTGTTGCAAGAGTGGAAACCCTGCTTTTAAAGGCCCCGAGACTCTTGATACGGCACTGGATTCTTTATACAGAAATAATCACACACCCAGACTTACATACTAAGGCTACATGGAGGTGTCTACATCCTGCCCGACACAAGGAGACCACGCAATAATAATATGGCTCTAAATCAATCCATCATCATCAAAATTTAATGGCGCATTAAAACATTCATTCTATCTACCTGGTGCAAGGGTTGTTAGTCCAATCATAAATGGTAAGTCTATAACACAAGAAAGTATTGGGATCCATCAATCATTTGCACATAAATTCCTATTGCGCACAATTCTAAGGTCTAAATCGAAGACATTCAGGGCTACCTAGTCTAGCATGTGAATTATGCATACCCGTTTTAATCCCAAAACTTCCCCAACTAGCCGGCAACCATTTAAACTATTAAACGAGAAGCGACCATTAAATAATCCAAGAAGCAATTAACCCGCCTTTATCACAAGTGAATCAATCCATGCATTAAAAGCTTTTAAAGCATAACCATTAAAGCAATAACACTAATTAAGCATTAAAAATTTAAAAGCATTATACTATAAGTATTAAAGGTTTTAAGGAATAAAACTATATAGCATCAAATGTGTTACGCGTTAATCTATAATTAATGAGAAGTTTTTAAGCATGAACTTATAAAGCATCAATGCCTTTACACATTACACTACCGATTTAATTCATCAACGACAATTAAAATTTCAGTAACATATCTAATAAAATAACATCTTTTCATTTAATATTTCCATAACATTACAAATAATTAACGTTTCAATTTATGTGTTAACAATTCCAGTACATCACAATACCATATATTAACATTCATTGCTTTTCATTAACCTCAATTAAAACATTGACTAAAATAAGCAACTTGCTATTGTTAATTACTAACTAAATAAGTAATTGATGATAATGAATTGTTACCTAACATAGGGTAGATTTCCCTTATGAAAAGAAAGTAGATTTCTTCTTTTAGATAATAGCAAAAATGAAGTAAAATGATGTATGAAATGTTTAACTAAAAAAGGGGGGTTTTCCTTGATTACCATAAAGCAGAACGTTGTTATTAATGCTTAACAAAAATGATGTAATTTGTTGTGTGAAAAGTTAACTAAAAAAATTAAATGTTGTTTCTACTGTTGTTAGCCTCAACCTGACAACAAAATTTGAGTTTAACCGCATCACCATCTCCTCGGGGTACCAAGGTGACAGCTGCCTACAGGCATTAAGGAACCGACTGGAGGGGTGAAGGCCATAACTAGGTGAGATTCGTTGTCTATCTATTGGCGACAAATTCTAAAAGAACATACTCATGCAGAGAAACACTGGCAAGTAAAATCGTAAGGGTATAACGTGGCAGTAAAACGTAGGCCAGGGAAAAAGAAAAACAAAATGACCACCCAGAAATTTGGTGGAAGGGACATTCTGCGGAAGGCGCACATGAATTTGACACCTGAAATACCTCTGGACACTTACACAATAAGCAATTTCATTTAATTGGTTTCGTCATTCCAGCCACATAAAGACCAAGTTATCGAATTCCAATCAAGAGATGACATGAATATTTTACTGGAATAAAGTTCCAACCAGATATAAATATAAAATGTAAATTTTAAGATGCTTTGTGCCTCATAGGAGAGACCTGTTGTTATCAAGGTTGGTGGTCGAGGTTGTAGCTGGGGTCCAATAGTAATATAGCGTGGAGTGGAAGGTGATACCGAACAGAGGTCTGTAATTAATTTAAGCACACCAAATTGGTTCGCAGGAGGCGTTGAAGGGACGCCATAAACATAATTAACACGAAAATCTGAGCATTAAATAGTTGGATTCGGGCATGCAGAGATGAAGGAACTTACATCAACAGTTTGACAGTGTTAAGGGAGGATGAGATCTTAAACAAGGCAACCATTACAGAACGAATCCGTTACTCCCAAACGCTCACAATCTAAGGCATAGGTAGGAGGCCATAGAGCCAGTCAACAACCCCAAATTGGTAGGAGGCCGAAGACACTGCTAACAGCCCCTGGAACCTTCGAATCTCAGAGGAAAAAGAGGCTTTCAAGGCGAAAGGAAAATTTCACTGCCGAGGCTGAGGACTAAAAGTTCGCTGAGGTATTAATATGAAAACTAGGAAAATCTAAAGGGAGGCGGAGGTTGAAGGAAGCAAATACGAATGATCACTAAAACAATCATCTCCACTGCGAAAATAAGGTGACCTCTTTTACTGCTGTAATCCTTAACACAACATAACCATTGCGCAAATAAAAGATGTCAATCTACTTCTAATATAATTAATACAACAGATCCAATTGGTGAATAGGAGACCTCTATTTACTTCAAATCCATTATGAAAACAAATACATCATTTCAGACGTTGCCTTAAATTAATTATACAAAAACCATACCGTTGCCTTAACTCCCGCCTCCAATGATGACCATGCATTACGTACCGCTCCCGCTCCATGCCACTCCTTCTCTACGCCGCTCCCGCTTGCCGACCGTAGAGACTACACCGGTACCTCCCAGCCAATCGCTAGGGGTACTCTTCTTCCCCCTTATCCCCCCGAGCCGCAAAGGGGCCACACACAATTCAGATGATATACCTAGCTTCCCAGCTCGCCTCGCAAGGCTGAGCTACCACTTCAATACAAGCTGAGAAAATCCCAACTCGTCCCAAGCAATTAGTCAAGTCACAATTCAACAGTGTAACGATACGCTAACCATCGATCCCCTTCTTCCTCATCTCCCTTTCTTTTTATAGAGTTTTGAGACCCACCAACTTTCCTAAATCACAATTAATTTAAGTTTTAATAAAAATAATTTTAATTATTCTCCACTGCACAAGTGTCGTCCATCCCCCTCTTTTCTCCATTAAATATTTTCTTTAAATTTATTAATTGCCTCAATTCCCTCACCTACCTAGAAAATCTCGTAAAATTACTCTTAGGTGTTCCTAGATCCCCTTACATGTTTTAAATACTTTCCTAAGAAAAAGATGTTACTAAATTAGCTCAGATTAGCAGGTTCTTAATTTCAGATTCCTTACTATGTTGACTGTTCTTTTTACCATAAGTTCCCATCTTTCCCCTTTTTATTAAAGCCCAGAATGGCAGTTGCGTTATTAAATCTTTCCCATTTATTATTTATTTAATATTTTTTGTTCTTTCACAAGTTAGGAGTAATTTCTTCTTTGCACAATTTTAACACCATTAGTTTTAATTAAATTCTTATTCTCGTCATTTAACCCAAGAATTTCATGAAGACCAAACTATTACTTAAGTGGGTTTTTTGTTTAAAATGTTATTTTTATTATAGGGTCTTTCTCTTAAGGTTAGACTAAATTTTTACCCTAGAAAAGTTTTAGACTTAGGACTTAGATTCTGAACTGGGCGACACTTGGTTAGGGAAGTTGTTTAAGGATTTCTTAAGGCGTTAAAGTCTTAGGGCCATCTAGGTTTGTTTCTTCAACCTCATCAACGCGGCGTGCCCTTCAGGATGCACAACGTGCTCCAAGGGTGCCACTCGCCTCGTTCGTTTTGTTTGTGCGACGTTCCCTTCAGGATGCACCACGTGCTCCAAGGGTGCCACTCGCCAACTTGTGTTTCTTTCGCGCGACATGCCCTTCAAGATGCACCACGTGCTCCAAGGGTGCCACTCGTCGACTTGACTGATTGGTAGACATCTATAACCCCTGGAGTCAACACTCCACCAGGTGAACTTATGGGAGACTAAGGGCTCTAAGGAATAAGGCCCCCGCCTTATTGCGCGCCCCTTAGAATCATCGTGAGCGACTATTGCAGTCTGCCCTCACGGCATCGTGGATCCTCTCGAACTAGGTAATCGTTAACCTACAGTTCGAGCCACGACGAGAGTGCTAGTAGGTTGTGGCAGGGCTGTTATCCACACCTCTCCCTCAACCTCTCTGGAAATCGTGTGTGGCCCCTTTACTCCATATGTGAGTCCGGTCGACAAGCTATCGTCAGCCTGCATCATCCAAAAGTCATGTCAGAACATGTCAAAATCATATCATCAAATCAATGAAATATCGTAGTAAATAAATCAACCCAATAGCACACTCCCTGACTCAATCCGGAGTCCAAGGGGGTTCCACCAATGCCTCTGCATCCTCAAGGTCCAAAAACCCTGCACACTCAATAAAACTGAGTCAAAAGAACCTGTCTACGTCAAGCAATAAAACATCATGTCATCTATCATAACGCATCATAATCAAGGGTAAATGTTTTAACATCATAAAAGTTCGGATCACTTGCGAGCAAGTGTCCTCAAAAAATAAGTTTTCTCAGTGTGCCAGAGCGGGATGTTACAACCATGAATAAGTGCATCAACCATGCACCAAACCTGTACAAATAACAGGTCAAAACAACCTATCACAACAACTTGTCTCATCAATATTATCAACCAAATCAGATCTACTCACCAATATCAATCACCAGGACAACTCTCAAAGATGTGCATCAACCAAGCATAACAAAACAACTCATAATCATGACCAAGATCAATGTTTTCTTCTAATAATATACCAATACAAGTATGCTACATCATACATAAACCATGTGTAAACAATACTACTAACAAGTGCCTCCAACCATGTACCAAATATGTACCAATCATGTATAAACTACTCATCAACTATGACTCATCAAGATGTACCAACACCATCAACTATACACCTCATGTATGTGCCAACTAATCAACTACTTG
>ML834091.1:0-19639 GCA_009831015.1 Picea engelmannii | reverse complement strand
AACAACAAGATACTAGCATTTTCATCAAACTTCACTTTAGTCTCACATGACTAATTTTGGATTAGTCAACAACCCTAACTTGAATTAATCATAAATATGTACCTGTAATGAATAAATATCTAAAAATGGTACACAATTTTCTTTAGTGTATTTTATGCAATTCCTCCAGACTTCACTACATGTAACGTCTTAGAAAATGAGTTATAGAAAAAATGGCATACCTTGTTGAATTCTATCTTATTCTAGAAAGAAAACTTGTAGAGCGTGCATGCACAAAATATTTGTTGTATGGATCTGAAAATTGTACAAAGAATACTAAATATTGTACTATAACCAATACATTTGGTCTTACTGAATTTGGATATGTTATGAAGAAGTTATGATATGAAGAAGTTATGACGTTTTTACCTGAAACACATGTTTTAGACTAGTTTCAGGACTAGCCACAAACCCTATTTTCCACGGTGTGTAAATCCATAAGTACAACGACCCACAAGATGACATTTTTATCACATCTACTTGGATATGTTTCCTCAATGTCATCCCAATTTCATGGTCTGAATCATTCTAGAAAAAATGTTGCTGCGAAAATGGTGAGATGACCTGTAAATAACATACCTTAGAAAGCATCATCAAAAGAATTTATCCTCCCTTAAATTTAGGCCTTATTTACTTCACCTTCCCTCTGAAATTTGTCTTAGATATCCTTTGGTTACCTTAGTCACCTATATATATTCAATATGCTCAAGTATGATTAAAATGAGAGACCCTTGCCTCTTATTTATACTTTCATGTAGATTCCTGAAGGGGTTACCTTTTAACTATCTTAAACCACTTCTAACCACTTGTCCACTTAGTAATTTATCCATTAACATTATTATTTAAATAATTTATTTTGTATTCACTTTGACTTATAGTACACTCATCACTTCACTTTATTATTTACCTTCTAAAATCTCTTAAACCACTTTGACTACTTTGACGTTTTGGGGCTTCTAGATGACTCATGAGGGTTCTCCAACTTCACATGGCCATAAATCTCTAACCATGAGGAGTTATGTGACGTTCCACACACCAATGGAAATGGCATGAAATTTACTTTAAACATAGAATAGTATTGTATGCAAATATATCAAAACTCATACCATTATCCATCAAGAAAACTTGGGTCCATTACCCAAACTTGGGTTCTCCAACTTCACATGGCCATAACTCTCTAACTGTGAGGAGTTATGTGACGTTGCACATACCACCGGAAATGGAATGACATGTAATCCCCATATATAATAGTCTTACCTTCAAATATATTAAAACTCATACCATCAAACATCAAACAAACTTGGGTCCATTACCCAAACCTTTGTGCTACCAGAATTTGCTACCAGACTTTCTCAAAGGGTTGACATCAATCTACAATATCACTCTCTAATGGTTGAAATCAATGAAAACCAACAATCCATACCAACTGTCCGACATAATTTTATGAAGAGGCAATGCAGGTAGACACCAAAAACAAGTGGGAGCAAGGAATGAAAGAGGAAATGGATTCCTTGGTAAATAACCAGACTTGTGATTTGTTTCAGTTGCCTAAAAAAAAAAGAGCATTGTAGAATAAATGGGTTTACAAGTTGAAGGAAGAAAATGGAGGCAAAAATAGGTACAAGGCTAGACTTTTTGTAAACGGGTTTGCACAAAAGAAAGGTATATGCTTTGATGAAATATTTTCTCCTATTGTTAAAATGAATTCAACTAGGACTATTTTAATTCTTGTGGCAATATAAGATTTTCATCTTGAACAATTAGATGTAAAACCAACTTTTCTCCATGGGGATTTTGAGGAAGATATTTATATGTAGTATCCATAGGGGTATGAGGTCAAAGGGAAGGATAATTTTGTATGTAGGTTGAAGAAGATATTGTATGGCCTAAAGCAGGCTCCAAGGCAATGTTATTTGAATTTTGACATGTTTATGACAGAACAAGGTTATAGTAGATGTCATTATGATCACTGTGTTTATTTTAAAAGACTAGAAAATGGAAGCTATATTATCTTTCTATTGTATGTAGATGACATGCTTGTTGCAAGGTCTAATATGAAGGATATAAATGTGCTCAAGAAGAAATTAAATAATTCATTTGCGATGAAGGATTTGGGTGCTGCAAAGAAAATACTTGGTATGAGAATAAAAAGAGACAGGAAAAATCGCAAATTGACATTGTCTCTGGGTGAGTACATAGAAACGGTGTTGGAGAGGTCTAGAATGAAGAATGCAAAACCAGTTAGTACACCTTTGGCTATACATTTTGAATTAACTAAGGAAATGTGTCCCAAGATACAGGAGGAGATAGAATACATGTCTAGGGTCCCTTATTCATCAACAGTTGGCAGCTTGATGTATGTGATGGTTTGCACAAGACCAGATATTGCACATGTAGTGGGAATTGTGAGAAGGTATATGAAACATCCAGGTAAAGAAAAAATGGGAGGTATTAAAGTGGATTCTCAAGTATTTGAGAGGTATTCCTACTCATGCATTATGGTTTGGAGGTTCATACACTATTCTACAAGGATATGTTGATTCATATATGGAAGGTAATAAACATAGAAGGAGAAGCCCCGCAGGGTATGTTTTTACTATAGGTGGAACAACAATAACTTGTATTTTGAAAATGCAAAAGTTTGTTGCACTTTCAACAACAGAGGCAGAGTATGTTGCTGGCTACAGAGGCTAGTAACGAGATGATTTGGTTCCATAGGTTTATGGAGGAATTGGGAAAGAAGAAGGAGAATAGAAGGTTGTACTGTGATAGTGAGAGTACCATTCATATTGCAAAGAAATCAAACTTCCATTAAAATACTAAGAATATATAGATTAGGTATCATTTCATACGATATGTCTTGGAAGATGGACATTTGAAGTTGGAAAAGATACACACTAGCCAAAATCCTGTAGACATGTTAACTAAGGGAGTAACCAGGGAGAAACTGAGTTCCTGCTTAGTTTTAGTTGGTATTCAAGAATGAAGATGAAGATGAGAAATTTTCCAGGTCCAAGATGGATCATAGTCTAGCAGAGAAAATAGAGGTGGATTTGTTGAAATCAGTCTCCAAGTGGGAGATTGTTGGTTGTGGAGCCTGATTATTTTCCTGATTCAGAGGTATTTTTTTTTATCTATGTTTATACCCAATGAAGACTTACACCCTAGAATAATTTACAATCCTCCATGTAGGGGAGTGTAGGGGGGGTTACCCCCCTTGTAGGGATCGAGGGGTTCATCCCCCCAGCTGGGGGTCTGGGCACAAGCGGGCCCCCAAAGGAAAAATTGTCTCGTAAATGTATATTGTAATTTCATACTAAATATGGACCATTCATTATAAGATCAAAGATCTGACAGTAGAAGTTATGTTAGGGTTTTTTACCCTAGAAGGAAACCCTCTTTTATGAGGGAAATGTATTGCGGCTATGTATCAGGGAGAATATTGTATTCTGAGTGAGGATACTGTGAGAGAAAGAAGAGGAAGTTACAACGGTTGTGTTGTAGGTTGTATTCCTTCATTTTCTAGATAATAATAAAGGAAGGACCTGTAAATTTTTCTAGTGGATGTAGCCCACACTGGGTGAACCACGTACATTTGTGTCTCTATTGTATTGTGTATCTTCTGTGTTTTATTTCTGCATTTGTTTTATTTATTGCTCTGTGATCCTGTTTTTCTAACAGAATGGTGGTACAACACATCTTACCATACATCTACTCGAATGACTCCTTTTGAAGCAATCTCTGGCAAAAATCCTCCATCAGTTCTCTCCTATATTCCATGGGTCTCGAAGGTTGAAGAGGTTGGAAAAAATATTACAGTCCGTGAGGCTATTCTTCAGGCCCTCAAAGACAATTTGGTCATGGATCAGAATTGAATGAAGCAACAAGAAGATAAAGCTCACTATGAATGCCATTTTGTTTAAGGGGACCAGGTATTTCTTCGACTACAACCTTATAAGCAGACTTCACTCAAAGCTCAACACTATCAGAAACTTGCGCCCAAATTTTATGGTCCTTATAAAATGCTCATGCGTGTGGGATCGATGGCATATCCGTTATCTCTACCCAGTTATTCAGATATCCATCATGTTTTTCATGTTTCCTGCTTAAGGAAGGTGATTGGAACTAAGTGCTAAACTCAAACTAGTCTCTCTTAGTTATATGAAGAAGATTCCATATTGTTGCAACCATAAGCAGTCTTGGCCCAACGAAAGCGTCGTCTCTTTCAACGCACCATCTAGGAAGTCTTAGTCCAATGGAAAGATGCACCTCTATAAAATGCCACCTAGGAGCCGACCACCATTGTACAACAATTCCCTCATCTGAAGCCTTGTGGAGAAGGTTGTTCTTCAAGGGGGAGGGCATGTTAGGGACCTAACCTCCCTAACCCCTCATGTAGGTAGAATAATATAATTCCATGTAATAAAGGCCAATATTAATAAGGACTAGAAATAAGGAACAATAGGTCAAATGTAAGAAGACCTAATAGAAGCTTCTTCTTCTAGAAGAATCTTCCTCTAGATTGTTCTTTTGGATAAATAGATTTAGTATAAATAGGAGTAGAGGGTATGCAAAATATTGTCTTGGATATTATTGTAATAGAGCTCTACTTCCTTGGAGGTTTCCCCCTTGAAGAGGCAAGTGAACATTTCTATTAGTAATCAAAGTGTTCTTTCTAGTGTTATTCTAGTATTATTCTAGTATTGTTCTAGTTATATCTTTGTTTCTCTGCCATTTCTAGCTAAATTATTTTTGTTTTGCATACTATTTTATATCTAGAATACTACATTTAACTTGTTCTTATACATTAGGTATATAGTCATAGTCGTGATCTCAATGGGGGAAAGGATTTCCTCTAAGAGGAGGATAAGATAGGGCGTATTTCCTTTAATTTTGAGGTTATAGGTTATAAAATTCTTTTGTATTTGTTCTCTCTTTCTCCTTGAATCTAGAGAGATATTGCATCCCAAAAATTTGCATTCCTATAGAACAACATGAGTTACAAGAGTCTCAAAGAGGAGTTTTTTCTAATCCCAAATCCAAAGATTAACTAATTTACAATTGGTTTCAAGCCCATAATAAACTTTCCACCCTCCATTTATCATTTTCTCATTGCTATAATTCCAGTTGAGCTTGTGGTGAATATTGATTCCAATTTATTTGTATGAAGTCACTTCCTACTAGTTTTGGTTGTCATATACAAAACTATCATATGTGATCTTCTTGGATTTAATGATCATGACTTTTGTTATGTCACTATTAACAGTCATACTTATATTAAAGAAAAAATCATATATAAATTAAAATATGATCAAAAATAAAAATATTTTAAAATATAAAAATTATATAATATAATAATAGTGTGCAAAAAATAGTAGAAGAAAAGCAAGACACTATCAATAATTTAAAAAGGAAAATATTTTCCCTCGGCCATGCATTCCCTATGTTATATTTATGTTTATTTTATATTTTTCTATCCCAAAACATTATGATGTCGAATAAATCAATGACTTCAACTTGGTTCTTCTTATTATTCCTTGCCCTTCAGGCTGCAGGGACTATTAGTAATCGGGTTTTCATGGTTCTATTAGTCCATTCACGTAAATCAATGAAAATCGCCGATTTTAACCAAAGTTTTGAGATATTTATACAATTTTCCAACTCACATTTCATATTTTTATCCTAAATTTCTAATTTGATGTCTTATTTTCCCTCATCTCAAGGCATTGAGCACACTATCCACCAAAAATTTAGGTTAAAAGAAACCTCTTCTTAACATTTTTTCAACCTAGTGGAAAAGTAATGCTAGATTATTGGAGGGTTCTAGTTCTAAGTATTTCATTTGGCAGATGGTGACTCTTATTCCAATTCTCTCAATTTAGGGATTTGTTTTCCCAATTCTAAATTGAACTTGTTATGGAATTTATTTTTCTCAATTACTTGGATTTCGAATTGGGTTCTACAACACTCCATAGCCATGATCGTCATGGTCACATTTCCTTAAACCTGGTTTTTGTCTTAGAAACTATCGAACTTCATGAACCTCTCCTACTATGGCATAATAATAGTCATAGTGATCCATGATGATTGCAAGAGTTCCTTTACTACCATTCACTCCCACTTATAATCCTACAAACAAAGGGATGAGAGACCAACATTGAAATCTGGAAAAAAGGGAGAAGAATGAGAGGACAGATACTCCCCAACCCTTATATTATTGTTACCATTGATGTTCATTGTTCTCAAGGATTTCATAAGAAATAATACAACATTGTCTATATTTCCCATGATAGAGTTGAGAGGACTATTTTACCAATAATTGAAACCCCAAGAATTTCACTAGGAGCAATGTGAGGAGGTTGGATTTGGGAAGAGTAATCTCTTATCTTCCCCTTCTCAAAGATTCTTGAAATGTTACATGAGAGAGAGGTGAAGCCCCTCCTACCAAATAAATACTATTTGTGATCATGGAATGAACCTAAATCCCATTATTTACTCTCCTTTTAATCCAAATAAAAAATCTCCCTTTTATCATTACATCAATTATGGAACTGAGAAAATGCAAATTCATAGTATCATTTCATAAATAGATCTATTCATTGAAAAATTCAATTTATAATTCACAAAATCATTTCATAAATAATTATATTCATTGAACAAATCAATTTATAATTGGGGAGGAAGGTGGAATAATTTGCATAAGTCTCAAATGATTATCATGGAGTCACCACTCATAGTTATCAAAGTTGTATTTTTTATTACTCATAAACTTGATATCTTTGTACACTACCAACACTTTTACCTCCTTATTTATAACATGCCCTAGGCTCAAAGAAAAAACCATCTCTTATTTTCTTTAGTCATAAAAGATATTCCGTCCACACATATTATCTCGTTTAATTTACATTATTAACTGAATCAAATATTAAATAAATTTCTTTTATCATTTTTTAAATTTATTACTTATAATTAAGTAAAACATAAAACCATTTTGATGATGTTGTATTACAATCCTAAATCCTTTATTCAATAATGTGTTTTTATCTCACATGTAATAGATATGAATAATGTCCTTTTTTTTCTCACATATAATAGATATGAAAAATTTAATTTCAAAATATAAAATAACATCCATTTTTTATAATAATTAAAAAATATAAAATAACATCTATTTTTCATTATAATTAAAAACATATATAATGAATGAATGGAAAAAATTAAAATTAAAATAAATATAAAATATAAAAAAAACAACACCATGTTTAACCAATTGCCTTATGCAACCGAGTACCAAGTACCTACTTGGGTAATGTTTAATTCTCAAATAAGAGAATAAAATAAATGGAAATCTTGGTACAGAGATCAAGCCAATACCTACTTGGTGAATGCTTTATTCTCAAGTAAGACTATAATATAAATGGAGAGGTCGGTACAAACATCAATAAAAATATATATATATTTATATATTTTTACTAGATAGATATGACATATATATATATGTCATATTACATGTTTTTCTTCTATTAGGTTTCTTCTTTGTTGGTTGGTTGTCATATTACGTACAAAGTTATCTAAAAGAAAAAGCACATGTGAGGTTGGTTGTCTAGTGGGGTTTCATCTACTATTGGGATATCATAAATAGTAGATATCGTAAAATTAATTATGTGTTGTTGTAATATTTTATCAACTTGTCTTAAAATAATAGTTATGGAGGTTCATATGATGAGATTAGATTAGATTAGGTTAAATTTATCTTTATGAAGTTCCATATCTACATATGGATAAGGAAAATGGATATGTCTTAGTTTTTTATTAAAAAAAATTATAATAATTAATGTGTAGTAGTTTGATTTTTATTAATATTAATTTGTAAATATTAAATTAAGTAGGTGATTTTTTTTACAATTTTATGATATTTTAAATTTTTATTATTTTTATATGAATATTTTTTTTTATTATTTTGTATTTTTTTTATTAAATAGTTTTTTTATATTAATATATTTTTTTTATTTATTTTTTATTTTGAGGTGAAATAAATTTTGAATTACATTTTCTTTTAATGAAATCTTTGTTTTTAAGTTAGGGATCACTAAAATTCATAAGCCAAGTAATGCCAACATTACTAACATTCCTTGTAACTTAGCAAACATTATTATGGTTTATATTATTTATTAGTTAAGGTAAGCATTTTATAAGTGTCCATAGTTTAAGAAATAGATCATCCAAGAGCTTCATATCCTTTAGTTTCAAACGAGATACATACACTTCAATAAATATAGACCTACACATGGAAGTATATCGATCTATTCATATATTTATAGATTGATTTTTTATATAGATAACAAAGTCTAGAAGTGCTAGAATCTTGGTCCTTCAAAGAAAGTTGTATTGAAAGTTGATCATGTGAAGGATAAGATCAATCAACAAACAATGAGAACACTAAAAATGATATATATATTTTTTTTGTCTATGAAAGTTGTGCACTTGCTTTATTGGTTGGATATCACTGAACATTAAAGGTGTGTCATATTTATTGACTTACAAATATTTGACAATTTTCAATAACAAGGGTTGTTAGAGGTTTTTATAACTTCAATCACGTGGTGATAGAAAATGAATAAAAATGAAAACAAATAGTATTTTAACACCTAAACAAATTTAGTTACCTCATCGAACAAACTGTTATTTCTAGACCTCATGTTTTTTGGAAAATCTCTAGCTAGAATTTGAGACTAGGGATGGCCAGACAAAATAAAAATGAATTAGTTCATTGTAAAAAAAACCATTAAATATTATCATCAATAAAATATTGGCCAATTGTTTGTGTAGTGAAGCCCTAAGACCAATCTTTGATTCCAGTGGTTACCGATCTCTTTCTAATGGCTACTGATCTTTGATTCATAACCTAGTTTTTCCATTTGGTTATTCAAAGACATAGGATTGCATCCTTAAGATTAATCTCATCCATTTATATTAAAATAAAAATATCTACTTGTGCATAAATAAAAGGAAGTGGGAATGCCTTGGGATATATTGAGACTACATGTAGATAAAGTAATAAGAAATCGATGCCATAACCTATTTTTCCATGTCACTCAATGAAGTTGATCTCTTGGAAAAGAAAAAACAAAAATAAAATAAAATCATATTTACCAAAATTCATTGTGTAAAACTAAATAAAAACCCCAAATATGTATACTTTATTGGGATGTAGAGAATTAAAAGTGATGCAGGAGTATATTTGGCCTCAAGCAATCTGCATCAACCAAAAACATCTTAGTTTCAAGTTAGTAATTGTATGGTGAAATAAGTGTTAAAACTCATATTGATGCAACACATGAAATGTTGCAACACTCCTTGTTACAACACTGTGAAGACGTTGTTGCAACATTGTGTGAAATCCCGGTTGTTGCGACAACGTAAATAAGTTGTTGCAACATTATGTGAAATCCTAGTTACTGTGAAACCATGAAGACGTTTATGCAAGACCATGCACAATCCCAATTGTTGCAACACTGTGAAGTGTTAAAAGCTAAGGGGCGCACATACTTAACGTGACATACTCCATGTGTCTTTGGTGGAATTTATGGAAAATGGTGGACAAATTCAAGAGGAAGGAGTTTGGAAGGAAACAAGGAAGAAGTTGGACCGTTGGAAACCCCTAGCGCCCAATGAATCTTGGGAAAATAAATAAATGGTTGGAAAATGGTTTGGGATTGAAATATTCATAACTTCTCAGCATGGGAACACATTTTGAGAAGAAACCCAAGAAAAAGTTAGTGTGGAAAGGGAGGAAGAAAAAGGAAACTAAAGGAAAATAAATGTGAGAGGGGGAGATAAATAAGAGAGGAGAGAAAGGGACATTGTTTTTGGAGGAATGGAGTGGAACAACGGACATGATTCTTTTCATTAAGTTTGAAGGAAAACTGTATCAGATTGGATGAAGTGTAATGAGACTGTAGAAGACCATTTTTTCTATTTGGTTAATAAATATATTTCCATTCCCTATAATTTGGTGTCGTCTATTGTTTCCATTTTCCTACAATGTAATTTATCTTGGAATCATTTGAGTTGTTAGATTTGTGTTACGTTGTTAGCTATTAGTTGTGCATTGTGTGGGCAGAAACCTGGTTTTGTAGTTGATTGTGTACAAGATTGAATATGACTGCATCAAGTGGTATCATATTTGGTCATATATTCCAAATGAAATGAGTATGCATTATTTCCATAATGTATATGAATCTTGTAAAGTTTCTTTGAAGGTGGAAGAAAATATTGATAGAAGGTTGTGATAGATTTTTTGGGGAAAAGGAACTAGAGGCAAGGGAAGAACTAATGCTACTAGAAGTAGTGAAAAGGAGGATGAAGTGACCAATATTCATACTACAAGAGGTGGAAGTGGTGTTGGAAGAGGAAGAGGTTTTGGAAAAATAAAGTATCTGATTACAGGTTACAAATGTGGAGTAGAAGGTCACAAAGTGGCATAATGTAGCAAGAAGAAATGAAGCTAGAACACAAGTTACCCAACAAGATGAGATAGAAGTTGTTGGTGGAAACATGGAAGTACTTAAGAAATAATAAGGAGAAAACCTAATGTTCAGAAGAATACTACTCAAGCCTAAGGAAAAGGAAATAAAAGAATCTTAACATTGAAAGAGAGTTTTCAAAACAAAATGCAAAATTCAGGATACACGTTTTCATCTTGTCATCCATGGTGGAAGTAGAGAAAATTTAATATCCACAGAATTATTGGAGAAAATTAAATTAAAAATCATTCCACACCCAAATCCATATAAGGTCCCATGGTTGAAAGGAGGACAACAAGTGAATATAACTGATTAATGATTTTTAAGTTTTTTGATTGGAAAGTTTAGTGAGAAGGTATTGTGTGACACAGTACAGATGGATGTTTGTCATGCACTAATCGAAATAGCATGGTTGTTTGACTGATTAGACACAATACATCATCGAGAGGATGGGACATCATCATCAAAATCGGGAACACTGTCGGACATATATATAGGTCATCGAAAGTTTTTCTCATCATCAACATCAGTAGAAAATGAACATCATCATCATCTGTAGTGCAGAGCTGGAGTAACATCATCATCATAAAAAACATGAAGTTGGAGCATCAACATCAATAACATGAAGCTGTAACATCAACATCAATATCACGAAGATGGAATATCAGCATAATCAATAGCATGAAGCTGGAACATCAACATCAACAACACGAAGCTGAAATATCAACATCATCAACAACATGAAGCTAAAACATCAACATCAATATGTGGAAATAGAATGAGGAAAGTGCATCAACAACAACATCTGTGGTACTCTTACATACCTTCCTTACTAGACCTTCGATATCTTTTCAGGAATCATAATATTCCCTAGGATATAAAATCCTAACAAGATACCATGTGGTACTCTGACAGAATGTCGTTACCAGACCTTCAGGATCTTTCTAGGAATCACAATATTCCCTAATATATAAAATCCTAACTGACCTATGACTACTAACCACAGTTGGCAAATACATGCACAAGCAATCTGATAGACCATCCTTACCAGACCTTCATGATCTGCCCAGGGATGATCAGTCCCATATGATATAAAATCCTAACTGAGCTACCCATTGTTGGTTAGTATACCATAGTATCATCAACATCACTCCCCATTTTGATGGATTTCCTTTGGGACTACACCAAGCTTATCTCGGAAGTACTCAAGCTTCACACAAGACATAGGCTTAATCAAAACATCTGCAACCTTCTCATCTGTTCCAAAGTATTGGATCTTCACAGCTCCCTTCTGTACCAAGTCACGAATGTAGTGGTACCAGATCTCAATGTGCTTCATATTATTTTTTAACATTGGGTTCTCTTTCATCTTTATGCAAATCTAGTTATCACAAAAAGATCATGGTAGCATCCATCTCTAGGTCAAATAGACCTATCAACAACTTTTGAAGCCATATGGCTTCACAATTGGAAAAGCATGCTGCAATGTACTTTGCTTCTTTCGTATTGAGAGAAATACAAGATTGCTTCCTGCTTTTCCATGAAGTCATGGATGACCCCAAACTAAAACAACATCCTGAATTTCTCTTTAAATATGAATCACTTCCAACCCAATCTTAATCAGTATAACCATATAGTCTGAAGTCACGATCTCCAGTATAATAGAGACCATAATCCAATGTACCCTTAAGGTATCTCATCAAATTCTTTGCAGCTAAAAGGTGAACATGTTTGTGCTCCACTAGATATTAACTCAAGGTGTTCACATCAAATCATATAGTTGGTTTGGTATTCATTAGATACATCAACGAACAAATCATCTATCAGTATAGAGTAACATCAACTATTTCTGACAAAGTATCAACTGATAACTTCAGATTTGTCTCCGTAGGAGTGGACATGGCTCTACATTACATCAAGTCAAATCTCTTCAGAATTTCCACAACATACTTTCCTTGATAAAGGAAAATATCTTCTGGTCTCTGCCATACTTCAAGACCTAAGAAATAATACATCGAGCCTAGGTCTTTCATCTCAAATTCAATGGCAAGCTTCTTCTTACAATCTATGATGAGATTTTCTTCATCTGTACATATTGTATCAATATAACTAGTCGATCATCCACAATATTGAAGTAATAGTAGGGATCAACATTACTCTTGGTAAATCCCAATATCATTAAAAAACTATCAATCCTGCCATACCAAGATCTTGGAGCTTCCTTCAACTTGCATACATGAGTATTCTTGTCGTGTACTTCAAAACCAAATTTTCACATCACATTGTACCAACCTAGTATACTTTCTCAATTGTAACTCAATTTGCATAATCATGTGTTGGTTCTATGTGAATTTTGCAAAGAATTATTTGTCTCACTACCTCAGAGTTTGTCATCTACTTTTTTCTACAATTTTTCCTTCTGGAACCGGGACTCTGCACCTGCAGCTTCTATTTCTAAATGAATCATCTATTTTATCATGGAAACAACTTCATCTTAAACTGAAGGTAGTGTTTCTTCTTTCATGGAGGGAAATCAATCTCAAATACATGGATTGCTCTCTCTGAATCACATAATGTGTTAGAATCATGATTGTTCTGGCTATCTTCATGAACACTGGAACTATTTCTTCGATTACTGGATCAAGTGTCTCGTCATAGTATTCTCCCTCTTGCTAGGAGAATCCTATGGACACAAATCAAGATTTGTACATATATATACTATTAACTGCAACATGATTGATCTGTTAGATCCATATTGGAAGTCACCATTGACTTCCCTTCTTCTCTTAATTAAAAATCCATATCTTAGTCCTTTTGACTGGCTTCCTCCTCTGTCACTGAAACAATGAAATTTTCCCAGGAGATTTCATGTCTTCTAGAAGTCTCTGAAGCTACGATATAGTATTCTCAACTTATGGAATATTTCTATCAATCTTGGAAGACATCTATTTTTCCCATTTAATCCTTTCTGAGATCAGGCTCACTCTGAGTCTCCATGCTCTCTTGAAAGCTTCACTCCCTTTGAGTCTATATAATCTTTGGATCCATCTTCTCCCTCTGATATGGCACATCAATGTTATATGTATTTGCATCCTGTAAAGTGTCATGGGACCTTGGTCTCTTTCTGGTTACTTCATTGATTCTAGGTAGGACCTTCTAGATCTACTAACTCTTCCTGATGATCTGAAGAGTGATCAACTACACTAGAGGGATTTTTTTTGTCATCTTTGGAGCCTTATGCTCCTCATGTTCTATCTTCATATGAGATGTTGTGTATCTAGAAAAAGTAGATTCTTCTTCTTCTTCTTCAGTACATGGATGTATATTTTCATGTATACAACTTTGATAGTTTTCTCCATGTATCATCTAATATGTTACCTCCTTCAACCATCACTATAAATTCCTTAGGGTTATCACATGTGACTTGCATGGAACAAGAAGAACAAGGGAGAAACAATAGAAAAGAATAATAGTCTTTATAATAACAATAAAAAAATAGCAAGAACAATCGTCATAGTAGCTCCTTTAGAGCTATCACTTGTGACCTTCTTGAAACAAGGGTAAATGGTAACAAATACAATAAAAAGGAATGAGAGAAACACTCTTCTAGTGTTGTGATCAATCATTCCTCCATGGTAACCTGGAAACAAAACAAGAAGTTTCTCCTAGATGAGATATTAGTTATATCTAGTAAATCATTACAGTAAGCATTTATCTCAATAGTGCTCACATGCTACCAAGTATTCAATAATAAAAAAATTCAAAGATTTCTATCACAACTATAATGTTTAGCAGTTATCAAACTTGATATGTGTAAATTTGAATCTTATGAAATTAATCAATCAAACTTAGAACCTAGAGACTTTTCCTCAAGGATGAGTGTGTTTCTTTTATTCTGAGTCTCCTTCACTCGAGATGACAAGTACTTTCTTCAACATGTCCTATGTACTAAGACAATATGCTATCTTGAAAAAAATATGATTTAGGGAATAAACTATAAAACCTCAACTTTAATCAATCTAATAATTTTACTTTAAATTTGACCAATGGTTAGTATGATAACTTCAACAGATCGAAATGGAACCTGGATATTCATAACATTACACTAATGCCATAAAAGGTAGAGGCATATCAAAGTAATCAAACCTAGGGTACTACATAGTTCCTCTTAATGTGTTGGATCTTAGATCCCTCTGGATCTACAATTGTTGTTTAGACAAAATATCATTTCTCTTGTAAATACCATTTAAAAGTAATGATCTAGTTTAAGCATATGTAACTACATACCTCTGATAATATCAACAGGTAGTGGCACCATCCGACAACAACAACAATAAATAACAAACCTTTAAAAATTCAAAGGCGCTGCAACTTGTAATTTAAAGGTAGTTGGATATTTGCTAGGGTAAGGTGCTCTAGGACAATAAAAATCAGTCCCAACACTTCACAAAAACTTTCACTGCAATTGGTACTTCAAATGGTGTTGGAATTGCAATTGGCATCGAGGAAATGGCACAAAGGAAATGTCATTGCAATTGCAATTGATATTGCAACTAATACTATAACTGCAACTGCAACTGGTACTACAAATGCAACTCCAACTACAACTTAGGATTTTTATGATGAAACCCTGATTTCTCAAACTTCAAATTTAAAAATTTTGATCCAGGGACTAGATGCGCCCTCCTAGGGAAAGTTCCTAGGTGTGGTTACCTTATCCAACGTCCTCCTCAAACAAGGAAAATGTCAGACTTAGGGTTAATTCAAAAACCCTAATTCTGCAGTAGCTACAATACTGAAAATTGGATTGTGATTTGGTCTCTTCCAGGCCTGCTTTGATACCATGTTGAATTTTTTACTTATACATCTAGCAGTGACGGTTCTTGTTTTATTATTACAATCATTTATCACATTAGTTGCATAAATAAGATCACTAAAATATAGGAAATCACAGAAACAACAGAGAAACACATTTTATCGTAGGAAACCCTGATGGGGGAGAAAACCCAGCAAAAACTTCCTCAATATAGATAGACCAAAGACCAAACATGAGATCCTCCTCTACTCATTCACTAGGAAGAGTAGTGCACCACTTAATCAAGAAATACCAAGAGATAGACCATAAACCCTCCTTGACGTCACCCCCAGTTGCAACAACTACTCCTCCAAAACTTGTGCACTGTAGAGCTAGGTGTGATGAGTGTCCAAATGAGGCACTGACCTCTCTTATAAATAGTAGTGTGGACAACCTATAATTAGGTCTATGTCAGCGTGTCACTTTACCCTCTTAATTTACATTTAGTTTTCAAGGCACAATAAGGCCGACTTTTACTAAGGCACAATAAGGCCTAATTAAATATAATATAATAATATTATTCTACTGTCTCTCAAGTAGAATATTGTTGGAAGTTACAATATTTCAACAGGAAGGAAGAATGCTTCTGAATTTTTAAAATATGGAAAATGGTACATTTTGGAGCCAATGGCAGAGGCCGAGTCAGGTGATAGTGACATCAAAGGAAATTACAACAAAAATGTTTGTATAAACAGTCACATTATGATTTGTTCATCCAAATAAGTTTTGACAGAATAGAAAATGACCCATTTCTTTTTGGCCTTAATGCAAAGACAAGTTCTAGAGAGTGGAAAGATGAGCTCTATGCCACTAGAAATTAAACCTTTATTGAATGAATTTAAAGAGATTGTGGGAGATTATTTACTAGTAGGTTTACCTTGCTTGAGGAGTATATCACATCATATTGATTTGATACTAGGATCAATTCTACCAAATAAAGGTCCTTATCGGATGACTCCAGTTGAGAGTGAGGAAGTAAATAAGCAGGTGAAAGAGATGCTTGATAGAATGTGAACTGATTCATTAGCTATTAACAATATCACTATCAAGTACATATTTCCTTTACCAATGATGGATGACCTCATGCGTTTTTTGAGTGAGGTAAATTACTTCTCAAATATTGATTGGAAGAGTGGTTACCATCATATTTAGATAAAGGAAGGTGATGAATGGAAGACAACATTCAAGACCAAGGACAGATTGTTTGAATGGTTAGTTATTCCATTTGGGATAACTAATGCACCCAATACATTCATGAGAGTTATGATTGAAATTTTGAAACCATTTTTAGGTACATTTATTGTTGTATACTTAGATGACATTTTGATTTTTAGTAAAACAAAATAATAACACCTGGAGCATGTCAGAAATGTGTTATAGTGGTTGAGAGAAGAGACATAATTGATCAATTTGAAGAAATGTATGTTTCTGAAAGAGAAGTTTGTGTAATTGGGATTTGTGATTTACAGGTAAGGCTTGAAGATGGATTATGAAAAGGTTAAGGCTATTTTGGAGTGGCAGAAACCTAAGTGTGCATTTTATGTGAGATGGTTCCATGGATTGACAAGCTTCTATAGGAATTTTATCAGAAATTTCAGCAAGATATGTGCACCACTTACTGAATGTATGAAATGGGGGATTTTCAAGTGGATAGCGGAAGCCATGAAGTCATTTCAATCCTTGAAGAAAAAGGTGACTGAACTAACAATTTTGGCACTTCCATATCTCAATAAAGTGTTTCGAGTGGATTGTGATGAAAGTGGATAAAAAATTGGAGTAGTTTTTAGCAAAGAAGGAAGATCAATTGCATTCTTCAACGAGAAATTGAATGATGGTGAGAAGAAGTACTCTATTTATGATCAATAATTATATGCGATTGTACAAGATTTGAAAAAATGGAGACATTAATTTCTACCAAAGGAATTTGTCTTATTTATTGATCATAAGGCATTGTAGTACATCAATAACTGAGGTAAGTTAAATCAAAAGCATCCAAAATGGGTGGAATTTTTGCAAAGTTACTCATTTGTTTTGAAGCATAGGTATGGAAAGTCAAATAAAGTTGCAGATGCACTAAGCTGGAGAAAAATGCTAATGAATACTTTGGCAGTAGAAGTTGTTGGATTGGAATTATGAAAGAGTTGTATGTAGAAGACACAGGTATTACAGAGGCTTGGAAAGAATGCAAACAACCTTGGAGCATTGATAGAAAACCATATTTAGATTTCCACATCAAGAGGGTTTCTTGTTTAAGAATGAAAGCTTGTGCATTCCACAAAGTTCGTTACGATTGAATCCTGTTAGAGTGTTTCATAGTGGAGCTTTAGTTGGATATTTTGGCATTTATAATATGACAACATTGGTGAAGGATAGATATTGTTTTCCTAGAATCAATAAGGATATTAATAATTTTGTTCATTTTTGCATATTTTTCCTACTCACTAAAGAGAGGAGTCAAAACATTGGATTGTATACACCATTACTGGTACCCAAGAGGCCATGGGAACATATCAGTATGGACTTTGTTTTGGGGCCATAGGATTCATATAGGTCATGATTCTATGATTGTTGTAGTGCATATATTTTAAAATATGGAACATTTCATCATGTGCAAGAAAACCAATGATGCTACTAAAGTGGTTTTTTTATTTTTTTGGGATATTGTGAGATTACATCAACTTCCAAGAAGTATCACTTATAACAGGGATACAATATTTCTTGGGAATTTTTGGAGGATACTTTGGAAAACGATGGATTCCAATTTGTTGTATACTTCTACATATCATCCTAAAACAGATGAAAAGACAAATGTGGTGAACCAAAGTCTTGGAAATTTGTTAAGGATCTAGATTTCGGAGAAGCTAGGACAATGGAATTTGATCTTAGCAGAGGATGGATTTTCTTATAATGATTATATTAATAAACCTATGGGAAAGAGTACATTTCAAATTGTTTATGATAGGTCACTAAAAGGAGTTTTTGATTTGATTAAATTTTTGAACATGGAGGAGAAAATGAATGTTTATTCAAGTGAGTTTTCAGATATCATACATGAAATGCATGAGAAGATTAAGAAAAAGATACAATAGAGAAATATCAAATACAATCAGGGATCAGATTTGTGAAGAAGAATTTTTTTTTTGAAGGAGAGGTAGTAATGGAACATTTGAGGAAAAAAACTATTTCCCAGAGGTATGCATAGTATACTAAATTACAAGAAGATTGGACCCTATTGAATTTTGAGAAATATTTATGAAAATGTATATAAGATAGAGTTACCAGACGATTTTGACATTTGTCCAATATTAAATGTGGTCGAATTGTATGAGTTTCATGAGGGAGAAAATAATGAATAATAAGGTACCATACCTTAATGGAAGAAACAAATACCTATTAAACTAGCTAAAGTATTAGATAAATGATTGGTGAAGAGAGTTAGCAAAAGGACCCATAATAGGGAATATTACAAGTATCTATTTAGGTGGAGAAATAGGGGTTTTGAAGCTCCATCGCGGGTTTCTGAAAAAAGCGATGACATGACTACGAGGATATCCATCCTCTGTAGAATCTACAATTACCTCCACATGAGTTGGAGCTCATGTTTTTCTTACTAATGATGTCTATTGTAGGAGAATATTTAGCCTCAATCAATCTGCATCAACTAAAAACATTTCAATCTAAAGTTAGCAATTGTAGGGTGAAATAAATGATAAAACTCCTATTGTTGCAACACATCAAATGTTGCAAATACCATTGTTGCAACATCGTGCCACAAATCCTATTTTTTGCAACACTAGGCTATTGCAACACCATGAAGATGTTTCTTCAACACCCTACAAAATCACAGTTGTTGTAACACCATCAAGTGTTAAAAGCGCAGGGGTGAACATACATCACGTGACATACTCCATGTGTCTTGGTTGGATTTTGTGGAAAATTGAAGACAAATTCAATACGAATGCGGTTGGAAGGAAATGGGGAAGAATTTGGACCATTGGAACCCTCGAACATCCAACTCAGCTTGGGAAAAGAAAGAAACTGTTGGAAAATGTTTTATAATTGAAATCATTGTAATTGTTGAGCATGGGAACACATTTTTGAGAAGAAACCCAAGAAACAGTTGGCATGGAAAAGGAGGGAAAAAAAGGAAGTTGAAGGAAAAGAAACATGAGAGGGGGAGAGAAATGAGAGAGGAGAAAAAGGGATGTAGGTTTTGGAG
>ML834090.1:87672-115317 GCA_009831015.1 Picea engelmannii | reverse complement strand
AACCAAGTTCTTTAAATAAAAGTTTTTTTTTTTTTTCTAGATGACCAAAACATGCATCATTAAAACCAACAAGAAGCACTATACATATGCATTTTTAAATCTTTGTGCTAGGGACATACAACTATAATCCTATTTAGTGTGTTATGTAGTAGTTTTCTTAACTATAAGAGTTCACATCTCCTTCAATAACACCATTTTAATGATGGTATAAGTTCAGGGAAATCCATTTTTATACTTTACCAGTCACCTAAAATAAAGAATAAGAGTTTTACTAATTAGATAACAATAAACATTTTGGAGCCCCCCCCTAAAGAAAGATCCCTCAAGACATAAGGTATAGCTTCATTAAATAAAACAAAGAGGGTTGTAACAAGAGGACGGCAATGTTTCCTAATCAACATTTGAAGACAAACATAATTAAGTAGATTTCCAACAATTTCCAAATAAGTAGAAGCATCTTTAAATAAAAACACTCATCGTTCTTATAATTTTTTTTCTAAAATATTACTCTTATGTTTCTTGACATTAGTTCAATTGAAGCCCATTCAATCTTATAAAAAACTTATTCAAATATTATTAAGGCCAAAGAAACATTGTAACGAAAATCCTTAACCCAATATATTCCCTCCTATACAGAAACTAGACTTCCTAAAAAATAATATCCCCCAAAAAAACCAATGTGGGAGGGAGAAATAGCCAAGAGAAACACATTTCAAGTCCTCAAAGTTGAAACCTGAACCGAAATTTTATGAAATTTTACCACCCGGTTTACGAGTAAATTTAATGAGACCCTTCCTCAAGGTCCCACCAAACATGGTCTGAAAATGAAAAGGTTATTTGCAAGCGACTTTCTATAGGCTTGAATGGGTAGATATTTTCAGCTGAGAAAGGTTGCAAAGTGAATAAATCTTTATAAATTTATGTGATCGCATCTACTATTTTATATTGACAATTAAAGTATGATTCCTCATCTTCAAGGATTTGATGAACTCCCTGGATTAGCCTTAAGCATATGCCACAAGTATATCGAACCTCTGTCTCCTTCCTTGAATGAATTAAGACGAGCTCTTACCCTCCACCCACTTGCAATATAAATTTTATGTCCTTTAATAAGATTTTAGTTCGATAGAAGCTATCATCAAATTCTCATCATCAAGATTATTTTGCAAAGATCTTTTCTCTTTTTCTAATGTTTGAGAAATTCAATTATTTTCCTTTCTTATACCAGCAGTGCTCATTTTCCAAAATGGTCTAATGAAAGTCCTGGTGGAATTAAAAACTTCATACTATTGAGCATACCTTGATGAAAATTTTCATATTAGGTGTCACCATAAATTAAACCAAGTTTAGAGCTAATTTATTTGTCTTTGCACAATATTATTTTAAAGAAATCTGTTGTGTTTATAGATCCGTGATCAACTATTACCGTCTTTGGCAGCATCTTAAAATAACTAGTCATCTTTTTCAACAATTTCTGTTTAAAGTATTTTACATTAATTTCCTTTAAATCTTTTAGAGTAAAAAAAACATACCTAAGAGAACTTTTGCTTAAAATTAGCTTAGAATATTTTCCTCCATTATAAAGAATGCCACAGATTTTGAAGCCCACAATCACAACAGAAGAATATTTAGCCTTATTTTCGTGAACAACGAATAAGCATTGCCTCAAGCTGATGAAGCAAACTCAGAGCAGAACAATTTCAAGTTAATGTGAAGAAGCATTGCAGAAAAAAGGACATAAATATACACTACTTTAAGATGATGCCTTTCAAGCTTAGCCAAAATCCACAAACAGATGTTTCATGTTGACCCCACCAAACACTTGAAAATCACTAACAACCATTGAATATCATATTCTCATGCAATATACAAAAATAGAATGAACAAGACGTAGAGGACTTACAAGATGAATCAAAAATCATGCATGTCTAGGCTCCCCATTCATCCTAAACTATTTTATAACATAAAACACTATGTTACAACAGAAAACTTGACTCGGTGATTTTGGAATGCTTCTCCAATGATATCAAAATGATATAATAATGATACAATACTTTTAAGATAATGGAAAACACAACAATAGTCTCTTAAATTTCATTTCTTGATTTCTTGTTTTGATAATGTAAATGAAAAATTGAATTAGGTATGGTTGGTCAAGCATTGGATGTAGCAATTGATGTTGTTATGGTGGGATGAGCATCCTCATTTTTCTCAACATCATCAGAATTATCCTCCACCAGCAGACAGGGAGGGGTATATGCCTTCGCAACCAATGACAAGTTTAGAACTTCCTTAACATATAAGTTGCAAGCCATCTCCATGGAAGTGATGCAAAAGGAGATGTAAACATAGCCAAATGATAGAGATACAAAGGGAAGTGGGAGGAGCAAGGGTGAGTAAAATAATTTTTTGATTGAGAAGTACCCAAACATGGTAATCTGGGAGAGGAAAAAAGATGCCAGTATCCTAGTGTGCATATGAGGACACATACACCCATTGCTCTCATAAGACGAAACATACACGTTCAGTGCCTGCACACACAAAAACGGAGGTTGTCAGCTTACACAATACTTCAAAATTATAGTTATTTGTTTTACAACAGTGCATATGTGCTTCTTTCAACCCCTTAGCTTGTATTCTTATCACATGTCTCTTTCATATGGATTTTGGATGCATCAATTTCCATTTGTTATAAACAAACAAGGTTTAGAGAGAGAGAGAGAGTCACCTGATTCTGAACCACAAACCATCCCACAGAAAAGTACAGAATGGTGAAAGGAAGGATCATGGGAGAAATAACAGAGTAGCATAATGCAATGGTTATGATCAACATGTCATTTGGAACGTTGGTAGCATAACCAAAACTAGGAGGAGCCCAAGCCTCTTGTAGCTCTGCTTCAGTCTTACAAAGATATCTCCTCTTGACATGGTATATCACTAGCGGCACCGAGCGAGAAAGTTCAAGCCCTGAACCTACCAAAAACCTGTTTAAAAGGACAATCCGCATAGAAAGGAAATCAGACATTGAAACTAGAGAAAGAAAACCCATCTCATCAATAGGAGACTACCAACTAATTATTTGAGAGACTAAGAACTAGAGAACAATTTTGGGAAATTGGAATTAAGAGAACAAAAACCCAACTTACTTGACAACAACAAAACTAATGACGAAGGTATAATTGGGAGGAAGAGAAATGCCAAGCAGCGTAACAATTGAATTGAGTTGTTTTTCAAACAACTCGAGGGAATTGAAGAAGGTGCCACCTATTGTAACTCCCAGGAAAACATTGAACACTATAAAGTAAAAATACTTTCTAGACGAAGCTCTCACTGCATGGCTTTTTGAAGGGATTATGAGAATTGTACGAAATAAATACAAAAAGAGAATCAGATCAAGCTGAGGCATGTAAGCTTCAACGATGTGTTAACACCCAAATTTTAGAGGAAAAAATTGAGCACTTTTCATCAAAATTTGTGGCTCTTCATCAAAATTTGTGTTAATGGTCATATTCTTTTGATCTTTTGCCCATTGTGAGTCTTCAAATTCTCCATCAAGCCTTGATAATCTCTCATTGATCGCCTTTGCCTAAAATTGTTTTGAATTTGCCTTTTGACCTACATTCCAAAAGTTAAAAAAAAATAAATTGCTATTTTTACCTTAAAAAAAAAACTAGTTTTTATATATCTTTTATATTTTCAAATAAAAAATATATTTTGAATAAAAATATATTTTATTTGTTAATTTAAGCCATATCACCTATCAAATTCCATAAGCTATGCCAAACTCCGAGCCCACAGTCATCACATAAACCAACACAAGCCCAACACAAGCGCCAAGCCCAAAACCATTACATACCACATTGAAAGTTATGGGTTGCTTTGGCATATATGAAGGAAACATTTTTTTAAAGTCCTGATGCATGTAGGACATGGATCATTGAGCAAATAAATTAAAAAACAGGGTTAAAAAAAAATACATTATGATGCTAGGTGCTATGAGTGTTACGCAAGTGTCACAAGAGAAACAGAGCCAGCATCAAAAGAAACCACGAGAAGTGTTTTCAGTTCTCGTTGGTTGTTGCAGCTATAAGTGATCGTTCTCCTTCTTATCTTAATTAGATATATACGGGATTTGACAAGTGCGCCACCTCTCCTGCTGTTAGAAGGGAATGATAATCTGTCTGTTCCTACAGTTTTTTGCATAGTCACCTCTGTGGGTTCCAAATAGTATTGCTTCTTGATAGCAAGGAAAAAATGCTCGGGTAATGAAAGGATGTGCCATCAACTGTGGACCGCTCAAAGAGTCAAAACTAATTCCAGTATTTGTTAAAACAAATAACATTCAAGCTCCTCCCTGGTGTCATATGTCAAAGAAGATCGGGATGATATTGGCAAATGGTTCATTGAGGTTGAAGGCCATGAAACAAGAGGTGTCAAGGAATGGAGCTTACCGAGATCAAGGGATTGCCACATTTATCCAACCAGGATTGCATCGGCTGTGAGGCAAGTAATTAGGTGTGCGCTAAGTTCTCGAACCTGAATTCAAGTGTCCAAAGTGCTCACAAGTGTTAAGTAAAAGTGCACCCTGTGTCATGATATGCCACCCAACAGTGTCATAAGGGTTTGATAAGAAAAACATCCAAATGCTATAGATATTACCATTCATCCAGCTGTCCAGTAAGCATTTATAAATGAAGCAACCCGTAGAAAAAGTATGGGGATTTGGTAAACACGGAATTTAAAATATTTCTATAACATTCTTTTCAGATATTGTTACTATTAACAACAATGCAACATGATATGATCATGAGTGTTTCTTCTACAACTAACTAAATATGGAGCCAAAATTTGGCAATATTTCATTTTCTTTGAAACTATAGAATTTGGAAATTGTGGCTAAAAAGCATGATAAAGGCTGGTAGTCAAGGAGCCTGATATCATCAGAAAGACTTTGGAGCCTATACTTGACGAACTTTGGGAGGTTAATCTTAGGCATAGCATAAAGAGTCTATCTGTCATCTGAATGCAAGGGAAATTTTCATATTTCTAGAAGGCTAGAGGTTTGGAGGTATGCAAGAAATTGCTTGATGTGACCAAGCATTTCTTCCTAAGGATAAATGTACAGTGTGGTTGATCATGCAAAACAAACTGGCTTCCTCGATGAACTTTAGAAAGCATGTACAATCACTAGCAAGATGTACCAATGGATACACATGACTGTCCCGAGTGGATAACTCAGGGTTTTGTCAATGTTTAACCTTTCTTGCATTCCAGAGTTTATACATGAGGGTGGATCTGCATAATCCAACTCTTGATGAGATCGCTAATTTTTTCCATCCTCTGCTATTGTTTTCTTAATTAGGGTTTAGGTTTCCATGTGATTGCTTTTCATTCAATAAAGTGTGTTCACACACGTTCAATGCAAAAACAGTTGACAAATATTACACAACACTATCGATGGGTTAATGTCTAGTGTGGGATAACACGTGTCCTATGATCAGGACAACTCTCAGTTTCTGGGCACCTAGGTTCACTGTGCATTTTTTCTAAGACTACCACGTGTTGACCCAGTGGTACTGTAGCTGATACCTGAGGTATGTTGCCTGAAGTGGTAGTAGTGCAGCTGATACCTGTGGTTTACTACCTAGACAGGGGGTCATCACCTACAAACCTGTGGTGTACTGCAACTGATACGCATGTTACTGGGCAGATGAAAAGAATACTAAGGGATATGGGATTTGGAGGAATTCCCCCATAGCTGCTTAATCAATTAATTTGTCTATTGCAAGTCTGGAAATGGAATTACAGATAAATGTTTAACTTAAACCCCTAAATCAACTAAGAAATTGTACAAATGGACTTTCAACAACTTTGAAGTTTGTGTTAAAAAAAATTTCACTTCCAGAAAACAACTCAGAAAAAATTATTTTACTAAATTGAGTGCAAGACTGAATTTCCATGATTCCACTGCAACAAACAGTTTAACTCACAGAATCACAAATCTTCCTTTTCTTTATTCCATTGCCAAAACCCAATTATATAAACCAAATTACAAACACAATGTCAAGGGCGAGGTTAGGACTCAAAATATAGTTTTGTAGTATCTTGGATGTGCCTGCAACAACTATACTCCTTGAATTACAGGGTTCTTAGAGGAAAATGGGTATTCATGTAGAAAAGATTTCATGTTCTAGATATTGTGCAACCAATAGTGGATCTCACATTTATCATGCAAGAATGAGGAGAAATATAAAAAGAAAGGGTACTCAGAGAGAACAACTCATTAACATGTACATACAAAATATGAGTTTAAGGGCAGACAATAGAAAATTGGCTAAAGATTTTTATTTGGCCAGGACAATGCTTAGCAAGAAGAACCTTTCCATTTTCCTAAAGGGAATAGCCTCACCCTCTTCCTCTAAGGAAGAGGAATGACCTACAGGAAGTTGGCTTCAAGTTTTGATACCAGTTTTCCTATGATGGCTAACTATATTCAGATATATATAGGAGGCATGTACTTGATATAACTATGGAAGAAGTATATATCATTTTTGGCCTAAAGATCATTTCCAGTTTTGATCATGAAAACTATGAAGCACATATATGAAGTATGGTTATCAGAACACTAGCCATGGCAAATTATATAATCACTACTAGTCAGAGTACTCTACAAGGGCTCGGTCCCCCTACCTTGCTTATAATCTGTTTTTTCCTAAAGAAACAAGAGCATGCATATGAAGACTTGGGTAGCAGATCTTCTCCAACAATCAGATGATGATAAGATCCTATATATATCATTTATGAAAATGTATGTGCTAATCCTAAATGAATCTTTAAATGTATATACATAGTGATATGAAAATCAAGGAAAATGCAATGATACGAAGGCTAAGTAGTATCATTGTATTTGGAGGCAACATCATGAGTTCAGGAAACAAAGATATCAGGCTACAAGTCAGGGTTCAATCAAAGTTTCAAGTAATTTTGTTCAAATGGATTTCTTCAGCTGTTTGTAGCAGTTGTCGACTCTTTTACACCAGTAGCACTAAAAATGAGGGATTTCCTAACGAAGAGGAAGGCAAGTTCTATTAGAACTCTGTTTTTAGTTGAGGAAGAAGAGGTATGAGTTCCCAGCTGTCAAAGAAGCTTTTGCCAAGTGTATTCAACCTCCAACGTACAGAGCAAGCTGTCGAAGACCACAAATTTTGATAGGGTTTAAATCCTTGAAGATAGGATCTAATCCAATCAAAATGATGCACAATGTAGTAACATAAATAGTATTTAAGAGATACCAATAATTTATGTAGCTACTCCCATGATGCAACCAACTTGGGGAGAAGGTAGAACTTTGGAATAGATAGCATGTTTTGAAGGAATTGACCATATCCATACTTCATTTCGTTTCCTCATAGTAATTATTTAACTTAGCTAAATAAAAAAAATGCCAATTGGAATCCACTTGGCATTAGAAAATAATCAATGTTCAAATAAGAGAATAAACCACAAAAAAATTTGCATTGTCTTACGACTCCTATTGAGAAGACACTAGTGAGGCATGAGTATAAGAAGTAATGCTAGTTGAAGGTTCAAATCGTTATAAAGGATTTTGAGGGAGGTAATAGGACACACTAGCTACTAATACTATACTCCCAAAGCAATTCATAAACTATAAGAATCCTATGAATTCAAGTCTTTAAGCAAGAGAGATATTAGGAAGCAGAATTCTCATACCATCAATATGCTCAAAAATTGCTCACCAAAGATGAAGTTCGTTCTATAATTAATGAGAAAAAAAACAAGTACATTTGATCCAAGAAGTATCAAATGTATTGAGTATCGTATTGACTTCACAATCCCTAAAAAGCCTAAGGGGGTCCAAAGATCAAGCCTATGGACACTTTTCCACTTCGAATACTTGAAGAAAATTGTTGTGAAAGAAACATGAGAGACTTCAAATTTCACACAGTTCAAGAGCTTAATGATAGTTAGAAGACTCAAGTTCATAAGAAAGATAGAAGAAAAGAAGCAAAGAGGTAACTGAAGGCACCAATGGTTGAATTCATAAACTTATACCTCCTTAGATAATTAAGGATCAATCTATTTTTTGACTTCACTAAAAAACACCCTATATTCAAATTAGCTTATGTGCAAAGTTAGCTTCACAACTTTCAAAATTAGAACAGGAGTACAACAAAATAACCTCCTAAGGAGGGGCCTATTGCCTCCATTCTATTGCCTTAGGGATCCTATCCTTATGGAAGCCCCCCTTGCGTTGGAGAAGAGCCAACCAAAAGTGAGAAGAAGAGCTATTGTGGTCCTAAGTTGAACAAGACTAGCCCTTTGATGCTTGGGACTTTACATCATGTGGGAGTGTTAGATTTTTTTTTAACACATAGTATTCATGCACTCAAACTACCTTTAATACATTGCAACAATATCAATCCTAGTGACGCGAAGCACCATGTTTTTGCCGATTCCTTCCACCTATGGTATTATGTCCTATTATAAAGAGTTCAGTTGATGTCAAATTCCTAAACAATGTCTAGAACCTATATGAAACCCACTTAGGAATCAAGACCACTTTAAACTAGTTGTCCACATATCATAAAGAGCTAAAAAAGTGGCTTAAAGTTTGTTACTTGGTACAAAATTATTGAGTGTCTTTAACAGTTGATAAGATCAACCACCTGGTGCATTATTCCAAAGAGTTTCCATGTGCAAGTCCTCCAATAGTAGTAGGAACTACTACGTTAAGTTCATCTACTTTACCTGTAGTTGAAACCGTGGATTTTGAAAGTGAACTAAACTCCCATTTAGTTCATGTAAACTGAAGTGAAGTTAGTCACTATGTACATAAGATAAGATAATTTTATTAATATCCAACAAATGACCATAAATAGGTCAATGAGACTGCTACACAAAACAATGTGAGATACAATACAAAGTGGGAGCGCAAAGGCCCCTCCTAGAAAAACATCACATAAGCAAATTGAGCCTAACTGTAAAATACCTAAAACTGTATGGTATTTCTAAATACTTGAATCATCTTTGCACTCAAGCATTTTCCAACAGTTCATGAAATGATCTCAGAATTCTCTTGAATTCTAAAATTGTATTATTTTTTTCTATATTTTCATTTCTGCATTGTTCAGTATTTTCATAAACATACTAGGGTTATCAGTGTAGGGAACACAACATTCCTGAAGTAATCCTCTTGTATCAAGCTTAAAGCCTGGCCTCCTAGAGCAGTGCAGAGCCATCCTAGGGAGTCAATATATCTGAGGAAATGATAGTAACAAAGAGATAAGAAGATAAGATTACTAGTTGGAGCTATAAGGAATTCTAAGAGAATGTTTCTACAAACTTAGACGTCCATAAACAAGTTCTCTCTCTTATTCCTTTCCATAGTTAGATTACTTTTATTTATATCATAATCAATGAATATGTAGGAAACACAATAAGCATTAATCTCACCTTAGACAATGGATTAAGGAATGAAATTTGTTTGTGTTTTGTTTTGGGATTTAATAGGTAATATGAAAGAATCTCTCTCTGTTCCCTATATTTGTTATTATAAAATTTAAATAGGGTTAAAAATCTATGTTACGACTCAAACTACAAAAACTAAAATTACAACATAATACATCTTAAAATAGTCCTAAAAGCACCCCACTCTAATCTGCTCCAAAGATTTCTCTTCAGTTGTTTCTTTCTAGAGATGTTATTGTGTGTGTTGACATGCCTTTATTCTGTCTCAACAAAATGCATTGCTTTTGGAAGTCTATTACAGAAATGTAACAAACTACCGCTATGCTCAGGTTAACCCAAAAAGTAAATTTGACAGTCCTTCAATCATTCCAAAATGAAGCTAGGAATGTTGACTCTGAATCCTCATTGCCATGCTAGATCTACATTATGCTGCCATGAATTTGTTTCTTCCTTCTAACTATCTTGCCACCTGACATCTACCCAAGATGCATGAGACAAACCAAAAGAAATTGTGCAGGTACTCGAAGATGGACTTCCATTCTAGCACCTTTCACAATGCCCAAGGCACCTATTCACAACTCTCAATGTATGTCACAATGCCCTAGGCATGGAGCTACAACACCCAAGGCAAATTTCTCCTCTAATGCTTCAATGTGTACTGGTTGAACTCATAGGAATGTGTGTCAAGAAAGGATGCTCTGACCTTTTACTTTCTTGGTATGGTGATTAAATCCCAAGTGTGTTCCTTCATTTGTGCCAAAAAATTCCATCAAAAGTAGATCTCAAATGGAAGACACGTAAAAATGGTTATAAACACTCAAAAATTTGAATGTTCTCATAAAATGTGCAATCCGTGGTCCATTTTTCAACCTTCCCTTGGCTGTTTAACCAATACATACCTCAAAATACACATTAAAACCACTCAATAGGCCGATCGTTCTAGATATAACAACCATATGTCTTCATAGAAATGGGTATCTCACCTTTCTTGAGCACTCTTCCTGCCATGTCCAATATATCAACTGCTTTCAAAGATGAATAGACCTAAAGATGGTGATGTGAGTGAAATATGGATACTGAAATAGGTCTGAAAGTAACTCGTCTCTTCTTCCTCACAGGAGAAACTTTTTGACTGTTGTATACTGCTGTTCCAATGGGATGAAAATTTGTCCTAACCCGATATGTAGGTTGCTTGCAACAACTGCTAGTGATGTGCCATGTTGGAAGGTTGCTTGTTTTTCATCATCCTAGGGAGGGAACCCAACATATTGTGCCTTAGAATCTGCTGGACATAGATCATGTCTGCATCAATAAATGCTCATAGATCTCCCTTTACAGTACTGATAAATGTTGCTTCCTTCCAGCTTAATAAATTTCAAATCAAATCCTTCATTGAGCTTGCATAACCATTTTGATTGTATTGATCTGCTACAGATTATAGTCAAGCCAAAATTGATACATGGATGATGCCTTAGTGTCAGTATTATTGCAACTGTTAGCGCTCAAAATATCCTCTTAAATTTTTGAGCGTCTTTAGCATCTTCATGCTTGCATTGTCAAATCTCTTTGATCATTTTCCTATGTCATAGTTTTTTTATAAAACTTCATCGAGTCTCATGAGCACCTATTATCAAATTTTGACTAGACACCTTGTGATCCTCGCTTCTGACCTGCATTCCAAAAGCTTTGTTAGTATTGCCTAAAACCCTAGTTTTATGCCTCTTTAGATTTGCTAAAAATAAAATATATTTTCTTTTTGTAATTTTTACCAAAAAGTGGTGTGTGCTCGAGTGAACTAGGTCTAATCCTAAGCTAAGTCATTTCACACACCAAAGTCCACATGTCAAGCACATATACCAGAGTTTACAATCAATACAAGCCAAGCCACAAGTCAACATACATGCCCAACGCAAGTGCCAAGACCACACTCCACATGTCTCATCGATATACAATGAAACCATTGACATATTTAAAGGTCCGCATACCTCAAACACCCGATCCATGTGGGATTTGTGCTATTGAGCGGATATAAAAATACAGTTTTAAAACAAAACTCTCCTTGCCAACTATCAGATTCGATGAGCTGTTAGGTGCACATGATTTTTTAGATGTCAAGTAAGTTTTGTAGACGTCGACAAGATTGTCCGAAGGTGAATGATTATCCAACGGCCAAAAGATAGATCCAAGTGTTGAGATTCGATGTTGAAAGGCATCGACGACGCAAAGATTTAGGTGAGGCAAATTTGGAGCAAGTGGAGTATTTCATTCAAGTTATTGGGTTATATGAGGATACAATATTTCAAAAGTGAGCTCACCTACATCAGATCGTCAAGTTCAGTTAGAGGTCATTTAAAGTTATCGTGACAATTCAAATTGCAAAATTCACATGTATTTGGTGTTCATTCTACACTTTCACGAGTTGTCAGTGCAAGCAGAGAGAAATACAAAGGATGTGCTACAGACTCATGGAAAATTCTCCGTTTTTCCCATATCATCAGTTTTCAGGTATGAATGTGTCTCAAAGGGTTTCAAGAGATTGCCTAATTATTTTTGAGCTTGGGAAGCCTCTTGTACAACTAGTGCTTGTTAGCTAAAGGAACAAAGACAAGTATGCAGAAGCATAGTTAGAACTCCAAGCATTAAAGGAATCAAATCAGAAATTATAGAAGAGAAATGATGTACTAACACAAGTGATAAATGGGCATATGGCCGATCTTGATGAATAGTTTACTAAACTAAATAAAACAGTAAGAAATAAAGACATACAAAGAGCACAGTTAGTGAACATGTATAAGAAGAATCTCAGTCTAAGATAAAGCAACAGGAAACTAGCAGAAGATGCCTATTTGGCAAAGGACATGTTGAGCAAAGAGAATCTGGCAATCTTCCTGAAATAAACTTCTTCCCCTAATCTTGCTGTTAAAGGAATTTGATAAACAATGTTCTAATTAATGTTTCATTTTTTTAAGACAAGTTCTTACTGTCCATTTTGATTCTCAGCAGGTTGGGCAACAATTTTGGCATTTTTTCATATGATGACCCTATTGACAATATGCTCTGTTTTGATGCCTTTTGATGAAGCCTGTTTTGATTACTTCTCAAAGGGAAATATTGACTATTGAAGCATAGGGAAGATGTTTGGCCTATAAAACATGGAGATTATCAACCATAATGAAAAAATGGAATAAACAAAAATGCATATCAAAGGGTCTTTACTCTTCAGATGATGACTTCTAAAACCTTCAACTCTTGGTTTAAGCAATGAAAGTATTACCTTATTACACCAAACCTGAATTTTTAGGATAGAATGAAAGGAGGGCAAAGTAATCAAAGATGTAGGTTTTGAAGGTTGTACAGGTCATAACATGAATTATCAGGTCTACAACAACTTCCCCCAAGACTTGCATTATCTACTAAAGTCACTCTCCAACTCATTTTTCTCACAAACAGTCATACACATCTAGTCTGTAGTGCAAATCATGTTTTCCTAGTGTATTGTGCCGCAAACTAGGAATTTTCCTGTACATGTAGATTTAGTCTAAATTCGCCTAGATTTCAACAATCAAGCATTGAATGGGTGTCTCAGCTGGTGAGATTCGAGGATATAAGTCTCCTACACTTATTAGGAGGCTCAGGTGGAGCCTTTAAATATCAAACAAAATAATATGGATCGACTCCATAAAAATAAGATCTAGATCTTTAGTTGTTGTATTTGGTTTGATTTAGAGATTCTATTGATTTTCAATCCATTTCTTTGGAATCTGATAATTGTTATGTAAATATTATTTAAGCCCATAGAGGCCATAGACATAGGGTTTCGACTTTGGGGACTTGGTCTACATCTCTTGTAATAGAAACATTTTGAATACATATTGAAACAAGAGTTTCTTTCACTATAGACTGTTCAATTTTCCATCTCTTGTCTTTTATTGTTTATAAGTAAATGTTTTGTGCATTGATTATGTTTATCTAATGACATATGACTGTCATCTCATCTCTTCATTGATAGACTAAGCTTATAAGACAACTTTTCTTTTCATATTTGATCATTCACATGTGCAATCGTGTATATGGGATTCTATTGATGTGATAAGTCTTCTCCATACTTTCATACCTTGATTAAACTTCTGAAAAAGTATATTTGAAAGCCTTCTGTATTTGAGTGAATTCATATGTACTTTGAGTGAATGAGAGCATATCAAGTCATCCAACTTGATCCAATTTATACATTATTCAAATCATTTTAAGTTGCCAAGCTCATTCCCTTTACAGTTAGGGAAAGACTCTTGGAGTGATAACATAAAAAATTACATACACAACATTCTTCATTCTATTTGTTGCTAAAAGTCATCATCAAGTGTTGCTCAAGGGGCATCAAGATTACGAGATTAAAAAAAATGAAACACCCCTGATGCATTCCGTCAGTTCTAATTTTACTGGAGTCCATGGCAGCGTATCCTCAGATTTTTCAAAGTCTTTTCTCTACCTACCATTAGCTTCCAATGTGTATAGGATTCCTTTTGGGGCACTTTTCTTCCCACAAAATACGTCTTTTTTAACTGTTGTCCGATGATGAAACAGGCTGTAGAATTTGTCAATAGAGTACTGATATAGTGTTGTAGACTATTGTCTTCCTATGGGTTTGCAGGGTCTATTCTTATGCTGGAAATTGTTCTTATGATGTTGTAGATCAATCATGAAACTATCCTGGAAAATCAATATCCAAGTGCCTTCAAATATGCACTAAGTACAGGTCAAAAATCAAGGTGAATAAGGTTCATAAGAAAAATTCAAATACCACAACCTCCAATGGTATATAGAGAGATAGATAAAAGTAGTCTAGGATAGGAACTAATACATGACTAGGCCACACGTCTTTCCATTATATGAAGGAGAGTGTTATACTAGGAACGAAATTCAATCCCATCACAATGTGCTTGAAATCATCCAGTGAAAGGGTGTTGAAGTAACATGAAGGGAATTCAATTACCAATATGAAAATGTCCAAATGAATCATATGGGCGTAAGAAAACCATAACCATCAACCAAAGGCATGTAATGTTAAGAAACCACAAGATGGTCCTCTCATCAATGTCATATCATAGCACCAAAACCATATCACCTCTATCCATCTAAGCATCAAGTGTAACCATGAAGAGATAAACATGCACCAAAACAATCAACCACATAATCCAATGAATCAATGTGTAGCATCTCATGCAACACCATGATGGGGCAAGAGGATCCACAACCATCAAAATGAACTATCTCCAAGAAAAAGAAGATGTGTACCCCATGTCTATCATCAGGTCACCCCAAAGATGATAGACCTAAATCTTCCCATTTCATGTCCTCAAAAACAAAATTCTGAATTGAGACATCTTGTCCATAACCTCTGAAACACTAGTGAACATCGTCATAAAAAATATTGGTTTAAGAAAGTACCATAAAAAAACAGGGTATGTTTGTTCTATGCCTCTATCCACATGAAAATATTTATATCAGGGATATTGAGGTGAATGGTCGTGATGCCCATTCCAAAAGGTCCAAGAAGTCTATCCAAATTATTTGTCTTATATATGTTTAGAGGTTGATGAATATGGTTATCAGAACATTGATAAGATCAAATCATACAACCAACATCATTCGAAGTGAACTACAGGAGCTCAGCCATATCCATTTTTCTTATGCTCTATTCTTACCTAAAGAGAATAAAATTTTGCATGTGAAGATTCAGGTATCAAACCCTCTCCAGTAGTAAGATGATACCAAAGTCCTGTATATATCACTAACATAGATGTCTATACTTATGCCTCAAAGATCTTTGAACCATGTGAACATAGTGACATAGAAGGCTAAGTAAGAAGGCAATGATATGAAGCCTGATTAGTATCATTGCAAACAGTTCGAAGCAACACTTTTGGTTTAGAATCAACAATGATGGCAACTCCAGGTCAAAATCCAATCAAATATTCAAGTATTTCAGTCCAAATTGTATTCTACAAGTGTTTGTAGCATTTGTCGACTATTTTGCACTCATAGTGCTACACACCAAGTATTTGCCAACGAGGTATAAGACAAGTTTAAAGTGAATTCTATTTTGGTCAAGGATGGAGGAGGTGTCAATGCTCAACTGTCATGAAATTTTCCAGAGAGTATAGTCATCCTCCATCACATAGAGGAGCTGTCAAAGACCAAACAGAAGGATATGGATTGACTCCATAAAAATAGGATCTAGGTCCTTAGTCATTGTATTTGTTTTGATTTAGATATCTTATAGGTATTTGATCCTTTTCTTTGGGATCTGATAACTATTATGTAAAGCTTATTTAAGCCCACAGAGGTATTAGGGCTAGAGGTTCAACTTTGGGGACTTGGGCTATATTTCATGTATTAAAGACATTTGAATACATATTACAGAAGCTTCTTTCACTTTATCTTGTTCAAACTTTCATTTTCTATCTTGTCTCTTCTTATGAGTAGATTTTTGTGCATTTCATTATCTTTATCTAATAACAGATGAATGTCATCTCATATTTTTATTGATAGACTAAGCCTATGAGTAAAATCAGCCTGTTATAATTGGTCATTCACATGTACAACTATGTATATGTGTTTATACTGATATGATGAGCATTCTCCATATTTCATAACTTGATTTAACTTTCCGAGCAACTAGAGTTGAAGGCCTTCTGTATTAGAGTGAGTTCATGTGTATTTTGAGTGAATGAGAGCATTCTCAGGTCATCCAAGTACTTGATCCAGTTTATACATTATTCAAATCATTTTAAGTTACCAATCTCATTCCCTTTACAGTCAGGGAAAGACTCTTGGAGTGATAACAACTCCATTTGAACCTAAATTAAATAGATAAGTAGGGGTCACATGGGGACCAAGAGAATGAGAAAGAAGCACTATCAATGCTTCAAGGTATGAATCTCCTTTAACAAATTTTATATGATCAAGCATCTGTGATTTGTGATTCCTCTTTAATTGTTAATTATTTGGTAAGTAAATGCACACTCTATTCCCCAAACCTTGGAAGAACCATTTGTTGAAAGAAGGCCTTGCTCAATATTTTGAAATTATTTCCTACCTCTATATTTTGAGAATCAACAAGTAGATCAAATGGAAAATTACAACACCTTATTAGGAGTAGGAATTTTGAATGTATTAAGAAGGGATGACAACTTATATTGCATCAATAATATCCCATGAAATCTAAATATGAGTAGAAACTATCATTTGGAGGCATATTAACAAGGTTTTATAGGGAAGGGGAGAGTCCCTCCCACCACCATCACATCAAGAATATGGAAAGGGAATGACATTTAAGATTTCCTCCCATTACTTCCATAGAGCCATCTATCTCCATGTACTTGATCATAGTCATATTTCCCCTCCTTGGTCTTCATGATCATTCCTTGCATGGAAGTGTCAACCTCCTAGCTATCTTGCTTAGCATCACTAACACAACATAGGTTTTGAATCTTTTGATCCTCTTAGCAACATATATTTCCTTAATCACTTTTATAGGTAAATAAATAACTCCATTGTTTTCTATATTATGGAATATTGTATATTTTTCTATCTAATAACCTTGATATTATTGAAATAAAAAGCATATCTACTAAGAGTAAGTTAGTAGTTCTTCTCTCCAACAAAAAAATGGGATTTTGAGTTCCATATGGAGTTTTTTTTTTCATTAGGTAAATTAACAATAGAAAGTTGTTTCCATTTAATCCCGCAATATCATTTGAGAGTGGCCTACCGCCATGAAAGTTAATCCAACCACAACCATTTCACTATGGCACATGGATTATATCACTAATTCTATTTTAGAGGAAATAAGGGAACTTTTAAAATGGCTATGCTAGTGTGAGACCATTGCATATATTTCCCAATTCACAACTTCTAATGCATATCTACTAGCTTTGGTAATAGATCCATATTAACCAATTTGACGCTTCTAGGTGCCAAGGATGCTCCATTTATTCACTACACACATTTTTAGCTATATTATATTTAAAAAGAAATAAACAGATCTAAATTAAAATAACTAGAATTGATGGCTATATAAACTTATATGCTGAAAGGAGCAATCACACCTGATCTGATGAACTGGTCGAAAATACAGTTGGAATGGTTGGCCCCACATGTTTCTCTTCAGTTGTATGTCCCTATGTTAGTCTTGAGCTTCCCTCAATCGACAAAGAAAGATCTTAAAGTACCTGCCAAAATCATTCAACCTCCATAAATATCTAAAAAATAAATACAAGTAATATTTGTAGCGCATTATTTACTCTAAGATGCATTTTTACGAGAGTGTCAGAACATACCTGAATGAGCTCCTCTTGGTTTTGAGAATAATTTATTGGATCCACGTGTCTAATATTTGATCAAACTGCCTCCCTTGATTTGAAGTAGCGACAACGAAGTCAACATTGACTTTGTTGTTGCTCTGTTGGATCGAGGGAGGTTTGCTCCAAGATTAAACAACTCCAATAAATTATTCTCTACTGAACAGGGCCAACCACGTGAAGGCGGAAGCTCTTATGGCCCCTCCCCCCCCTCACACCACTCTTAATTCCCCAATACCCAACATATAAATCTATTGAAATATTTACAACAAAAACAAACATATTAAAATATTAAAATATTCATGTACATCATCATTTACTACTTTTAGCCAACCTCTTCATCTTAGCTCTATAGTTCCTAATCATTTCATCAATATCTATGTCTTCCTTCTCTGGCTGCTCTTCAAAATATGATTGTGATTGCATCCTATCACACAGAGCACGCGTATTTGTGGGGTACTCACGGTGTAATGGAGGCCGCTGTGATGAGGCATCACCTACAAAACAAAAAAATACAAAATTTAAATGACCGGTTTTTAAATATCATTGAACTAGTTCAGTAATATTAAGAAAAAACACCTACAATGTAATTATTTACCTAGTGCATTGGTTAGAACCATTGAAATGGTTTCCCCCGTGTGCTCCTCTTCAACTGTAAGAGCCTCAAGTACAATATTCTCTGCCATTGGGACCACAAACTTTATAAGGACAATCATAAATGTATAAGTAAAAAAAAATAGAAGTACAAAATGTATAACTACGAAATTATAAAGTATATGATTAAAATAAAACCATATTACCGTCATGTGCCATCTCGTTCGTAGCACCATCGTACGACTGTGCCTCCATGGAAAATTGGGACTAAATGGGATCATAACCATCTTCTTTTTGCAAAATGCTATCAACTCATTGCTCTCCAATAGTACTAGTGCGTTCGTTGACAGTGTTTCTCCCCTGATTAAAACAAAATTGTAAATATTAATAATATCCAACATGACTATATTCTTTTAATAATAAAGGTTAATGTGGATTGAATTTTATTTACCTTATCCCGCAAAGTGGTTCTTGGTATCTTCCCCAAGCTTTTTCGGTGTTCAACTACCGCTTTATAGTCATACTTGTAACCAAGCTTGAGTTCTTCCTCCATGGTTTCAGTACCAAACTCGTCACACTGCATTGCATAAGAGTATGTATTTTTTATGTTATTCGCTGGAATTACCTAAAAGTTTTAAGGAGATACAAATAAAATATTTAGGTGCTTACAATTCGTGACTGCAACTTTAAGTAGCTTCCCTGGATTAGCCTGTGCTGGCAAGCCTTGATTTTGTGGCCTTTTGACCTGTCAATCAACCTATCATCAAAAGTTTAAAGTATGTTAATATATACCACAAATTTATTTACATCTAAAAAAAATTGAAGGTATTCAATTGAAATTGTAATTTACCTTCTGGGACCAGAGGGTGTTTTTCCTTCATCTATCAATTTCTTCTCTTTTGCGTCCTCAATGAGGGCCTTCCACTCCCTCTCTGGAATCATCAGAGGATGCTTGTACCTATCATTTTGTTTCAAGTGCTTCCTAAATGTTTCTCACGTATATTTTAAATATTGGCCAGTTGCGGCGGTGGCCAAGGTCTTATTAAAAGTATCTACACCAAAAAGGGTTTCTAGATAATCCATCAATTCTTTTTTGAGGTTGGAACTATGGGAATTCCACCTCTCCCGTATGGTGGGCCCCAAAATCAGCAACGCCTTATTCTTCAAGGACCTGTAAAAATTGTTGTGCCCTACACGAAAATGATTATATGATTATTAATTTAAAAATAATAATTTAGATGATTTATATTTGTCTACATAGAGAACATGAAAAAAATAAAATTTTAAAAATTACCTTGGACTTTAACTTGCTTTAATGGAAGGCCTTCCTCGTTGACCATAAAGGTGCCCTTAAGGGTCCCTGTGCTAGTCACATGTCTTGCTTTAGGAAAATAAACCATATAGTTTTTCAAATCATCGGCCTCATCTCCGTCACCACCTCCAGAGCCTACCTATGTGGTCGCTTCATTGGTGGACGTGTCGTGGCTCCCACCTAATGGTGTGGAAGGTGGAGATCTGAATAGCTGTGTCCTGGAAGATATATGAGGGCATGTGTTGGGACCTTGTGGCATTTTTGCAGTGCCACTACTACCGATACCATGCATGTTGGTGTCAACAGGATCCAAAAATCTCTATATAAGAAAGAACACATTTTTTCGTTTAGATAATGTAAAAGTTAAAAATCAAGCTTTCATAATTGATCTTATAACATAAAAATAAAACAACTTGAAATTATGGTTATTAACTTATATGTCTTAAGCCTTGTCATAACTTCTCTGATCCTTTCTTCAACCTCAGGAGTTTGATCTAGAATATCTAACAAGTGAGCTAGTTCCTTGTTTCCTTTATTGATATTTTTCCTTATTAAAATCATAGGGTCAGGGGATTCATACAAATCCCTTTCACCGAGCGAATCATCATCAACATCATGTCTCGCCGACTACATATTCGACAAAATAAATGATAATTCAGTTATGTAAACAAATAAAATAATTGATCACCACAGAAATAAAATGCACATTAAATGCAATTCAAAAATTGTTGTTCATTTACCTGTTCTGAGGCCGCTATTGATTTACCATGATCATTGTGCCACATTACAGTAAAATTAGAACCGTGATCATTATCATGAGAAATAAATTCAAATTTATGAGAAATTCAAATGTTGATAAAAAAAATAGAACATAATGAAAATCATAAAATATGAGAGTCATTCTTTACAGGTTGGGTAAATTAGTATAAATACCACCCCCATAATAGAAACATACATATCTATTCGATTCAAATTGTAATCAATCAATATCTCTTCCCCTGCAACTATTGATTTTATTGCACATACGAATACACGGTTTCCTTCACGCCCCTCAAATATGTAATTGGGTTGCTTATTTGTGGTCGCGGGTCATGTACTGTTTATAAATCCTGCAACATTCCTCGTTTCTTTTGGCCTTCTGTCAATGTAGATAGTTGTTCCTTTATTTTGATCATTGTCTTTTAGCTGTATATAATTTGCAGCCAAGCCATATCTTCGCATACTTTTTGTATATTGGACTATTCGTATCCAATATTTGTAGATATAATAGGGTCGACGTACTCCATAAATTTAGTTAATCCATTATAACAAACCTTTATTCCATCCATGGAAAATAGCCGCAAATTATGTAATGACGATGGAGCAATCCGATATATCCTTTCGTTTACAAAAAAAATCAATGTTTATTTCAGGAAGATCCATGGGTACCCATTGTTTCACTATATGTTTGTACCTCAAGGGCACCTCGATGTCGTCTATGCTCTCATGATCATAAGAACATGACCCCCCTTTCACAAGAAAAAATTCCATGCATTTATGGAATTTTCTTCTGATCTTCTCACCTCTAGTTGATCTCCGCCTGTTAGACCTACTAGATGTTTCACTTTCCTCTATTCTACCTGAACTTCCCTCACTCAATGAAGATAGATCTGACAAATACCTATTTTATTTTACGTCCTATAAACCCATTAATGACAGAAACAATCAGTCAATCAAGATTTAACACTAGTTCATTACTAGTATCCTATTAGTATCACAATAAGATTATAATGATTACCATAGTGTTACTCTTTCTAGTGTCCTATTATGTTGGGATTTTTTCTCATGTAACTTTACCCTAAGAGTTTTTGGACAATTTAAAGACAACCCAAATCATGGTATTTCTGAAAAAAATGAACAAGAAAGGTGGAACTTTAACTCAACGAAAACACTACCCTCGTCAGAAATATGAACCCAAGGAGACAAAATGGTAGAAAGGTAAAGTTGGCCTATACATGTCAAAAGAGAGTGAGCAATTGAGAGTAAATTACATTGTTAAGTAACAAATACGAGAGTTTTTATTGATTTGTATCTTCACAACTCCCAAGGTATCTTCACAAACACCTGAGTTCCTTCACAACTCTTGATGCAATCTTATAACTCTTGAGGCATTGGTTAGAATGAAATAGGCATTTGGGGATATTCTTCATGCACATGGACCTCTCATGCCATGCCACGCTACAAATATTGGAGTGGCAACTTGTTTTTGCATTTGGAGGCATGCGTCACATAGTTTGATGGAAGACCTCCTAGTTTGATCGATGTTGGATATTGACAAGAAAACATGCTTCCTAGACAAGACCTCGATGGCTAATATTTTTGTGGAAATGAACTTGGGAGATGGATTTTCTTGAAGGAATTGGGATTATGTTGCAAGTACAACAATCACCTTACAAATACTAGACCTAGACCAACTAACAGGTGATTAAGATAGGGGGCAATAGGATTGGATATCAAACTTGTTATTCGATCCCTTGAGGTCACCAAGGAATCCTCCCTTGTAGTGGACCTCCATCACTAAAACGAGGGAAGATGGTACTTAGGTGGCATTGGTAGTTTCTCCCACAACCCTAGTACTTTGGTAGAATCCTCCCACAACCCTAGTACTTTTATTAATCTCTAAGAATTCATTCCTACTCAAGCTTTTCCAAAGAAGTGGATATTTTTCAAATCCGATCCACCTAATGCTTTTGGATTTTCTAGCCTCTTCCAGTGTACTTAATAAAATCCATGTGTCCTTATTACCTTTCCATAAGAAGTCAAATAATCTCTTTTTTATTTTTTATAGTATCCCTACAAGTATAAAGAAAAAGAGTTCTAGTAGATAGGGGTTGCTTGAAGCACCAATTTTATCAATGTTAATTTTCCTCCCATGGAAAGACACATAATACACTAGCCTAAAATTCTCTTCTCCACTTTCTGAAACAATCAAGGCCAATCTCTATGCCTTTATGAATTTTACTTTGGTACAAAACACATGTATTTTGATCATTTATTGAAATCAAGTAAGTTGAAGGGGAGATCATGTTTTAACCCTCTAGTTAGAGATAATTTTTTAACCCTTTAATTTTTTGAACAACCATGCCTGAGGCCTTTTGTTGGTTTAAATAAAGTGGGTTGTTAATCCATTTATGAGCACAACAAAACAATATGATGTCAATCATGCTTCAATCCAATTTATGAAGGGAAACTTAAATCTTGTGTGAGTAGATGTCAATTTTAGAAACATTCAATCAACCCTATCATATACTTTTCACAAATCAATCTTAGTTACAATTGAGGGAATATTCTTTGCCTTTATCAAGTGCAATCCTTCTTGGGCTACCCCTACTACATCATGAATTTGTATGCCTTATAGGAAACCTAATTTCTCTTAGGAGATAGATTTTTATAGACGCACTTTAAGATTCTTGCAATTACTTTCGATATTATCTCATAGATAGAATCACATAAGGAAATAGGGAAAACATTGTCAAAGGAGGCAATATTGTCCCTTTTGGGAATTAGAGCTAATAAAGTTGAATTCATGGCCCCAATAACCTTACCAGATTAGGTTCTTGATTCTTCTACTATAACTAGGATATCACCTTCCATCCAATCACAAAAGGGTTGAAAATGTCTATTGACCACCCATCAAGACTTGAGTTTTTATCCTTTCGAAAGGAAAATTCTACCTCCATTAGTTATTCCTTTGAGACTTATGTATAAAGGTCTTCATTTCCTTCTTTATCTATGAATCTTGGGAAGTAATATGCAAGTTTAAGAATTTTAACAATGTTTGGTCTATTTGGAGTTGAATATAAATTGTTGAAGAAATTTAACCCCATCTTTATGAGCTCAAATTTAAGATCAAATGGGAGCTCTACGGAAGTTGGGAATGGTCAACATGGATGCCACTATTATCCTCCACATTCACAATGAATTCCAAGCTCAAGACATCACTGATCACCCTAAGGCATTTTATGAGAATACATAGAAGTATTTTCAACAACTTACCATTCTCTTCATGAGATCTCTCTCCTTGATGGTGCCCTCTGCGAGCTCTCTCTCTCGGTGCCCTCCACGAGCTCTCTCTAACCCTGCATCTTGGGATCTCTCTCCCGGTGCCCTTCACGAGCTCTCTCTAACCACAAGCTCTCTCTAAACTTGCAGCTTGTGAGCTCTCTCCCTGTGCCATCCAAAAGCTCTCTCTAAACTTGCAGCTTGTGAGCTCTCTCCCTGTGCCATCCACAAGCTCTCTCTAAACTTGCATCTTGTGAGCTCTCTCCCTGTGCCATCCACAAGCTCTCTCTAATTGCGAGCTCAAGCTATCTATATCTGCTTGTGAATGGGCATGAGTTTATGAATGGGCACGAGCATACGAGTAGTTTCTTTGAATGGGCGTGAGTCTCCTTGTCTAGGTACTAATGAAAGGGGATGTTGGATCATATGAAAAAGGGAAGGAAATTAGTGTCAGCGTATAATAACATTAATGGTGAATCAAAACCAAGATCCTTGATGACCCATTAGTTTTAAAGAACTCAACTTCGAAACTCATAAATAAAAGATAGATTGAAATAAATAAAAAATAAGAAAAGAAGAACATCACTTCAAATTATATGATTCTTTGATAAAATAATTGTAAAAAAACTACCCCTCAAAAAAGATATCATGACATAATCAAGATGTTGAATCATTTAGGGTAGTCATTAGAAGGAAATAGGAGATAGAGCATAGTCATGAACTTGCTTTAAAGTATTGGCATTATTTGTCAATAAGAGAGAAGCTAAACCACTCACAAAAAGGAAAAGAAAACTATGATGGAAAGAGACGTGATAGTCAAAGAGGAGGGGTGCCAAGAGATAAGAGGTCACATTAATATTTTTAAAGGACTTATCAACTTGTAATGGATCATAAAATCTCTCCCCAAGGGACCTCCAAGTCAAAAGAGGTCGCAAAAATTCTTTTAAGGCATACATAAATTCATAATGGATGGTAAAAGATCTCTCTATGGGTATGATTGGTGGTCAAAAAAGAGCATTGAGATCTTGCAAAAGGATCTTCTATCCTCTTAACCTTATTTTCTTCAAAAGTGGAATTCATTAAGAAGAAGTTGGTATCTTTAGAGGAGCCTACAATGGAGCAGTACATAATTCTTGAGTACCCCCTATAGAACATTGGCATAAATTATTCAAAGGGATTCAACAATAATGAACAATTTCAAAAGAGATCATATTTATCCCCATACAACCTTCGTTGATTGAAATAAAGGGCCACACATATTATTTTTATCTAACCCTTCTTCTATAATTTCCAATTTTTAATGGATTTTTACTTGGATCAATCATTATAACTTTTATTATGTCAAAGGTGTTTCTTTATTATGGTCATATCCACAGTGATTTTTACTTCTAAACTACCAACCAATTTGCACAAACCACATGTGTGCAACAATTATTTTCTATCCCATCCCATGTGTCAGTTTATGTTTGCATCAAGTGGCAATGGTTTGAATGCAAGAGTTTCTTTGTCTGCTTATTGAGTTTCTTCCTCGTTGATGGTGTTTGTTGATGGGGGTCTATAATATAGCATCTCCTCCATAACTTTATCTACTCTAGTGATAGATCTCTCTAAAACGACATTTTTTTCAAACTTGCACTTAATCCCTCCCTGTTTGTTATTAGGGTTAAGTTCTTATTTTCTAGTTGTTGTATGGTATCCATGTGATTCATTTTGAGAAATTGAGACTTAAATTGTTGGTAAGAAATAATTTTTTCATGCCATATTAAAGAAACTTGTCGACCTCTACTTTCTACTTCCCTCCTTGACTTTGCACTGGTAATCCATCCAAGGACCTCTTCCCTTGATTCCTCCAACTAGTATAGGAGGTCTTGTACATTAGTATCATCACTTCCTATATTATTTGCTTCTTGGGTTTCTTCCATTCCCATTACAATACTGGAAGGAGGGATTTATTTTATGCTATATGTGGTAGGGATTTGTGGAGGAGTTGTTAGATCTTGTGCCACCATTATCTCAATAATTGGCTCAATCTCTTCATTGAGACACTCGATGTATTGGACGTCACTCAACATTGAATAATTCCCAATTATGGAGCATGTTATTTGGTATCCCTCTAGAAAATTCTTCCACATAGGCATGAGGGTAGATTTGTATTGTCTACAAATCTTCCCACAGGGAAACTGTTGATTAAGGTTGGTTGTCATTGATGTCAACCCTTGAAGAAATCCCCACAACACAAAGATTTGGGTAATGGACCCAATATTGTTTTATGTAAAGATGACTCATTATTGTCTTTTCATGGTTGATAATAAGTAAATATGGATGAACTCCAAAGTGGTCCCCTTATGGTGAAATCCCTCACGGGAAGACGCTTTGCGGAGTAAGAGAACCCATGATTAATTGTGGAATAATGAGATGAAGAACAATTATTTTTTCAAGTAAACTATCCTAGATGGATAGTGCTTGTCATTCCATTTCTGGTGGTATGTGGAACGTCACATAAATCCTCACAGTTAGAGAGTTATGGCCATGAGAAGTTGGAGACCCCAGGTTTGGTTAATGGAGCCATGTTTGTTTGATGGATAACGTTATGAGTTATGATATATTTTTAGATAATACTATTCTATATGGATAGTACATGTCATTCCATTTCTGGTGGTATGTGGAACATCACATAACTCCTCACGATTTGAGAATTATGGCCTTACGAAGTTGGAGGACCCTCATATGTCATCTAGAAGCCCCAAAAGGTCAAAGCAGTCAAAGTGGTTTAAGAGATTTTAAAAGATAATAATAAAGTGAAGTAACGAGTGTATTATAATTCAAAGTGAATACAAAATAAATTATTTCAATAATAAATTTAATGGAGAAATTAGAAGTGGGTTAACCCTAAAATAGGGAAAGTGGGGCCAAGTGACCTAGAAGATGTTTTTAAGGAAGCTACTTGGAGAGTATAAATAAGAAGCAAGGCTCTCTCATTTTAATAACACTTGAGCATATTGAATATATATAGGTGTTTGAGGTAACCAAGGATATCTAAGCTGAAATTCTAAGGGAAGGTGAAGAAAAGAAGGCCGAAATGCAAGGAAGGATAAATTCTTTTGATGGTGCTTTCTAAGGTATGTTATTTATAGGCCATCTCACCATTTGATCTATAAATTTGTTTCTATAATGATTCAGACCATGAAATTGCTATGCCATTGATAAAACATATCCAAGTATATGTGGTAAAAAATTCATCTTGTGGGTCATTGTATTTTTGGAGTTACACTCTGTGGAAAATAGGGTTTGTGGTTAGTCCTGAAACTAGTCAAAACATGTGTTTTGGGTAAAAACGTCATAACTTCTTTATAACAGATCCAAATTAAGTGAAAACAAATGTGTTGGTTAGGTTACAGTCTGTAGTATGCTGTGTAATAGTTCCATATTAATTCAACAAATATTCCATGCAGGGCACGCTCTACAAGGTTGCTCTTTAGAATAAACCAGAATTCAACAATGTATGCCATTTTTTCTATAACTCCTTTTCTGAGAGGTTCCAAGTAGTGAAAACTGGAGGAATTGCATAAAACACACCGAATAACATTGTTTATCAGTTTCAGATATTTATACATTACAGGTACAAAGTGATTACTTCAAGTTAGGGTTGTTGACTAATCCAAAACTAAGCATGTGAGACTAAAGAAAAGTTTGATGAAAATGCTAGTCTCTTGTTGTTGAAGTTAAGGAAGGTTTACAGGAATGTGATAATATACAATAGGTCTATTACCGAGCTACAAATCAGCTTTGGATGATGAAATTGATGAGGGATTTTGTTTGAGGTACATGTTGAGTACATGGTTGAGACAA
>ML834090.1:54765-64842 GCA_009831015.1 Picea engelmannii | reverse complement strand
TAAGATAGTTTTTGAGTTATTTTATGCTTTCAGTATTTGATTTGATTTGATGTTAATGAATGAATGAAAGAAGACAATGAATGCATCTCTTGAATAAGAGTTTTGTTCTTCCAACATTTGATAGGCCTTAAAACTTTCTCTTGCATGCTTGCTGTTTTCATTCTTTAGAAAAACAAGTGCCGATTACTGTTATGAGGACTATGAAGACGACTTCTGAATAGAAGCTTAGTTTCTCTTTCACATTCAGCCTTAGAATAGGTTTTATGCTTACTGTTTTTACCATTTAGAAAACAAAGTGCTGATTACTGTTATGAGGACTACGAAGATGACTTCTGAATAGAAGCTTAGTGTCTCTTGCGCAGTCATCCTTAGAACAGATCTTTGGTTTATCTCCATAAAAGATAAAAACTATCTCTAAAATCCATATACTTTGGACATGCCTCTAAGTCTTACAAACACCGGATTGATAATAAATGCACTCTAATTTACTTGGGTAGATCTAGAGCTCAACAGTCCCGACCATATAATATTTGAGATCATCCATGTTTGCAACAACGTTCATAATGGGGCGTCTCATATTTTTCAAATGTCGTTGTTTCCATCCATATAATCTTTGTTGGAACTCTCTTGAAATGTCATGGAACTTCCAATTCAACCACCACAAATGTTATGCACCGACCCCGCATAGTGAGAACTAGTGAATGGGGCCAACGTTGAAATTTCTTCAATATGTGCATGTATGCATCGAAATTTGACATGGTTAGACTAGACACATGCCTTGATGGTATGGGTGGGTTTCAATACTCAAGGATAAATGATGTCCCGATCACATAATCTTTTAGATCGTCCGTGTTTGTAACAATGTTCATAATGGGCGTCTCATTCTCAAATGTCATTGTTTCCATCTGTAGAATCTTTGTTGGAAATCCCTTGAAATGTCATGGAACTTCCAATTCAACCACCAAAAATGTCATGCACCGACCCCGCATAGTGAGTAGTGAATGGGGCCAATGTTGAAATTTCTTCAATACATGCCTGTATGCATCTAAATTTGACATGGTTAGACTAGACACATGCCTTGACGATATGTGAGGGTTTCAAGACTCAAGGATGTATGATGTCATACAAAAACATTTTGAAAAAATTTCAACGTTGGCCCCATTCACAGGTCATTGTTGCCCATCATGTACTCTAGCCCTATTACAATGTCTTTTAATAGTTGTTTCCTTTAAAATTCGACCGATCATAAAATTAAAATGAAATGAGAAGAGCCCTAGTACAATGTCTTTTAATAGTTGTACTCTAGATGAGAAGACCCACAAACCCTTTTTGAAGTGTTGTTATTATAGCAAACTTGTCGCAACATCCGTAAAATGCAACATATTTATAGATTTTATAACGTCGCAATTTCGATGATCATTGACCAAATCAAAGTTGACTTGGTCAAAATACTAGGTGACCATTGGAGGGGGAAAACCTAGTTTCCACAATGTCGCAACTGCGACAACTATCTTCACAAACGTGGCAAGAGAGACGACTATATCACAAACGTGGAAAGAGAGATGACTATGTGGAAAACTTGGCAAGAGAGACGACTATATCACAAACGTGGAAAGAGAGATGACTATGTGGAAAACTTGGCAAGAGAGATGACAGCATGGGAAGAGAGATGACAACGTGGCAATAGATATGTCAACGTGGCAATAGTGACGTTATCGAGAAATATGGATTTTTTTTTTTTAAATTTCCTCTATTTTTCGATAGTATGGCCAATTTTGTCCATAACGCCGCAAATAGAACGTCATAATTTTTACAATATGTACTAGTGTGAAGGAGTACTACTGCAATAGTATGTTCAGAAGCGAACGAGAAGATTAATAATTCCTTTGTATAGTCCGGACTTTCTAGTACCGGTGCTTCCCCTATATCTTTCTTGACACGCTCGAAAGACGCTTTGGCTTCTGCAGTCCATTTTACTTCGTTGTCCTTTTTTAACATATCTGTAATTATTTTAATTATTTCAGCAAAGTTGGGAATAAATCTTCTCAAAAAGTTGATCTTACCTAAAAAAGATTGAATTTCTTTTCTATTTCTAGGGATATTAATCAGGTCAATAGCCTCAACTCGCTTAGGGTCAACCTTGATTCCTTATTTGGACACTATATGGCCTAAGAACTTACCTTCTTGCATAGAAAAATGTGATTTTTTGGGATTAAGAGACAAACCAAATTTTCTACATTTTTCGAAGCTTTGTCTAAGGTGCAACAAATGTTCAGCATCAGAATTGGAAAAAACTATTAGATCATCTAGATAGATAACACCAAATTTGTCTCTCTCATCGACGAATGCGATATCCATCGCTCTTTGGAAAGTGGCTCCTTCATTCATCAAACCAAAAGGAATTTTATCATACATAAAGGTTCCCCATGGAGTGGTAAACACAGTATTTTATCTCTCATCTTCATGAACAACGCTCTGGTTATATCCTAAAAAACCATCAAACATGGAAATATTGTTAGCACCTATTACCTTTTCTAGAACATGGTCCATCTTTGGGAGCGGGTAGTTATCTTTAAGAGACGACCAATTTAAGTTTCTGAAATCAACACAGAGCCTTATTTCGTCATTCTTCTTTCTAACGGGGACCAAATTGGCCACCCATTCAGAGTATCTAAGTGGAATGATGTTTTTTGCATCAAGGAGTTTCTTAACTTGCCTTTCTATCATTGGCAGGAGAATAGGATTTATCTGTCCAAGCTTTTGCCTGAAAGGTTTAATACCATGTTTTAAAGGAATTTTGTGTTCAATAAAAGAGGTATTGTAAGTTTTTAGATCATCATAATACCATGCAAAAAAATCTTTATATTGCCTAAGTAACTTAAAGTACTTACTCTTTATTTGGGTCGGAAGGTATTTCAATATTTTGACCATTTTTGGATCTTCATTAGTTCTTAAATTACAGTCTTCAACTTCTTCGGGTTGAGGTCATAAGGTAGAATTTAAAGGTATGTCATCCTGGTCAAACAACCTTTCTAAGGGGATCAAGCCTCTGGGAATTTGATTGTTCTTAAGCAAGAGCATGTGGTGATTTGCAATCTTATCTTGGAATTTTTCTGGGTTCTCCCCTTCCTGCATAATCAAAGCATGATCATTCTGATTTTTCTGATCTATGTGAGTTTCAAAAAACTCATCAACCATTTCCAGGAACTGTTTGATTTGTTTGTCATCTTCAAACACTTGCCATTGTTGAAAATTATTTGGGATCGAGGCTCTATGTCTCATCTTAATGTGATATTTCAGTTTCAAAACAGTAGGTGGTATGAAGGTCACAACAGCCTTGGCCAAGGAATCAACTTGATGATTTTACATTCTGGGAATAGAGTGAATATTAAAATACGAGACGAAATTCTCTATAAGATCCCAAATGAAATTTCTATATGATCTCAACCTCGGATGCTTAGCTTGATACAGTTGTTTTACTTTTTTTACAACGAGCTCTGCATCACCATAAACTCTCAGATGTTCGATTTTTAACTTCCTTGCAGCTTCTAATCCTAAGACTAAGGCTTCATATTCGCAGACATTATTGGTATAATTTACCTCCCATTGTAATATGTAAGAGAAAGCAACAATGTACTCATCCCTGGCGCCACAAATAGTATTCCATCTCCTGCTCCTTCGTAGGAGGAGGCACCATCGAAGAAAAGTTTCCACATTCCTTCCCTAACATTTATATTTTTCTTTGAAATTTCTGTTTTTTTATTTTCTTCTTTTGTACATTCCTCAAAATCATCATCTATAGATAATATACAATTTCCTAAGTCTTGATCAACAACATAGACTGGGTAGTTATTGGGGTTTTGAGGGTCACTTATAGTATACGCCAGTCTAGTTTCTTTGTACATTCGAGTGAATTGTCCACCAAAAATTGGAATAGTAACCTAAGTCATGTCTAGATTAACCAATCCTCCTAATTTGGCACCCCAAGATCTGGATAGAAGAATACCATATTTGGTAGGAACATCAACAACAACCACATCCATAAGGATACTTTTCACAGGGATCTGAGAAAGGTTCACCACCAAATCTTTAATCATACCCAAACACTTCAACTTTCTAGAGTCAAACGAGTACAAATATTGATAAGGTCTAGTAATCTCAAGGCCCAATTTTACCATGATAATATTAGGTATTAAATTATGAGAGGCTCCTGAGTCTAGAATGCAATTGTGAAGTAAATGATCGTGCACAATTAGTGTAATATAGAACGAAGAAACATAATCCTTATTGTTTTCAATGTGTGGACTGAACATGATTGTAGGTTTTTCGTCCTACAAATTGATGACATCAGCTTGACATTCAACATCATAAAAATTTATTGCTTTAGAAATTTTCTTTTTATAGATTGGGTTTTTAGCAAGTTCAACCAGAGGCATTGGGATTTTAATTTTATTAAGCTCATTTTCTAAATTGAAGCCCACAATTGTTTTTTCAATTTCTCTGGTCTAAACTCCAGCTTCTGTATTTTCTGGATTCTTAGTTTGTACTATTCTTTTTTCAACTTTGTATGTTCGGGATGCTTGAGTCTCAATTGATGGTTTGGTAATTGTTTCCTCTCTTGCTTTATTTCTTGATAAAATCCTTTTTAGTGGAATATTTGTAGAAATTTTCTCCCTTGGTCTTAAATCATATTTATGTTAAAGTTCAACCATTATTGAGTCAATAAGACCTTGATACGTAGAGTCCCCCAGAGTGTTGATGTTTTCATCATTATTAAACATGGATTCTAGTTCTAAGAATTTTTCATAATCCTGCTTGGTTAAGTGTGGCTCAATATCATCATCGCTAAGCTTGTTTAAATCTTTCTCTAACTCCTCATAATCTTGCATTTCATCTCTCTGCATGAAATTCCTAGTTTTAAACGGAGCTTGGATCTTTTGATCTTCATTTTTTACGTGTCTTTGTTGTATCTGAGGATTATTGTTTCTCTTGAATTGATTCCTAACGTATGGATTAGGTTTGGCTTGATATAATTCCATCTTGGAAATTTTATTTGATAAATCTTTAATAATTTTGGCCATCTCATCCATTTTTTCCTCTACAGACTTTCCAGGTCCAGAGGGTCTTGCCCGTTCCTTGAAATTCCTGGGTTCTCTGGCTCCCATCTCAAACTTAGTTTTCAACTTCCTAGATGCCATCATATTGGAATCAATTTCTATAGCATCATCTTTCATTCTTGATAAAGTACTATATCTCGTTTCTCTCAAACATAGAGGAAAATCAGAATAAAAAAACCTTGCAAAAGTGAATTTAGCAACTGGTTGAGCAGGTTTGACTTTGGCTGGGATTTTGTGATAAAGCTAAATTAAATATTTGGATAAATTCAAGGACTGATTCATAAATCTTCTTTCTCAAGGCTCTGAATTTGTTTAAGTAATAAAGATGATCCTTTTTCTCGCCCCACTTCCTTAGGAAGGCATTTTCCAGATCGTCATATGATCGTATAGAACCTACTGGGAGTCCTTTGAACCAAGTTATTACTTGTCCTTCAAAATTCTGTACTAACAGTCTTGAGTAAACGTCCTCATGCTCAATGCCAAGGATATAAAAAAACTGATTGAAAAAGGCTATATGATTTGTTGTTGTTAGATCCCCTTCTCCCATGAATTTGAGGAGGTTCTTCATGTAATTCTCCGGTAAATCATGCAGAAAAACAGGGAGGACTAAGGGATCATATATAGTAGCTGCCTTGGTGAAGATCCTAGGGGGTTGAGATTTTCCAACCGACCTTGTACCTATGGTACCACCAACACCTCCAACACCGACCATTGAAAGTATAGGAAAAAAACTCAAGGACCAAAAATGAAGTTTTCAAAAACTTTGAAAGACTGAACTACCGACCCTTCGACTACTTCGAGGTGTTGAAAATGAAGTTCGGGAAAAATATCGTGGGGAGACAGAAGATCTATATGAGGGGGAAAAGGAAAACTTGAGCTGGTTTCCTCAGGTTTACCAAATGCATAGATAGGAGAGGCAATAGGGGATGAATCCGGGTAGAGAAAATAATCTTCAAGATTTTGAGAAACATAAACTTTTGTTTCTGGGAAGGAAAAAATTGGCTGAGTGTTAATGATAGATGGGGTTGAAAGGGATCCTTTGTTTTCATTGGTAAAAGTATCTATCAGTGAAAAGGGGATGGTCAGTTCAACCTCAAATTTTATTTTGGGAATGATTACCTCTGGATTTTTGAGTTTAACTTCAGGTTTACTTGTTGATGCTTCTGCAAAATGAACTTTTTTAAAACTTTCTTTAGGAGTTAGTTCTTCAGCGAGAACCATAAAATTAACCTGTGTAACTCTAGGTTGATATACCTTACCTGTTGATGTAGCAGTTTGTTTGAGATATCCTTTTGGTTTCAACAAATTTTAGGGATCTAACACTGGTGTAGTCTTCTTTTTGTCCAGGTTTTTCTTGATATTCTTGCGACCAAATGCCAGTTTTTTCTATGGTGGAGTTGCCAGGTGAAAGATAAAGTAATCCTTCCTCACATATTTAATCTTTTTTCACCATCAAAGACCAAAATTTACCTTTTCATTTTCCTAGGGAAAATTATTTCGTTTCTTCATCCCCGAAAACAATGCCAAAAAGATGTTGTTCCTGGGATTGATTATAAGGCTCAAAGAATAATGTTAGGCATCAAATATTTTAAATGAAATGTTTTAATGAGTGCCTTTTCTACCTTCAGTTTTATGAGAAATTATCTTTAAATGAAATTAATAAGGGGACAATACATAAGCTTTATCTCGTTATCCGAGTCACAATTATAATATCAAATGATGTAGAAAGAGTTTAAAATCTGTTAAACAATGTCATGTATCAATTACAAATAAGTCTCACCTTGTTTGCAGTAGAATAAAAGTAGATTACACACCCTTGATTAGGATATAAAATGCAGTAATTCACACAGATCACAGGTCTTGTTTTACTCACAGTAATAATAGAGGAAAAGTTGTTCACTGAATGAACTCCTAGTATAATATGATCACAGTAGATGTAATACTAAATTGAAACCAATCACTCTTCAAGGATTACAGAAAGAAATTCGGGGAAATGGAAACACAGAGGGAACACATAACTCAAATTGAACAAAACTTAGAATCTTTGTCTGCACTTGTATTAATACTCAAAAAGAATTTCTCTATTACATTCGGAAAGAAGAAGCCCCGAATAGATCTTAAATATATGTATTTATACAAAATCTGTCACAACTAAAAACCGTTGGACTTCTTACAATATTTAACTAAAAATAGAATACATCTGAATAAAACAACATCGTGTAAATATTGATGAGTTTCGCTGGCGCTTTCCTGTGTCTCTTTGTCTACTGGTAGAAGCGCTCATTTTCCTTAGACCGTTGGGTTGGGTACACATTTCATTAAGGCCACCTCAATCATTCGACTTATTGTCTTGGTTGTTTGATCTCATTACCATTTGTCCCTTCGGGTGTGTTCAACGGGGCAATGAGTTACAGTCGAGGTCATGGGGGGAGGATAATTATATGAATAGCATAGCATTGGCTCGTCAAGGGATGGATAATAGTCATAGGGAAAAGTAATTGTCTATGGAAATAATGATGGGTGAACAAGTGTCCGATGATGAGGTGGTATGAGTGGAGGTTAGAATGCAGGTGGTAGGGATAGATGAGGTAAGTGATTGTTGGAAGGTGAAAGGTAGAGAGGGTGGAAGGGATGGACACTGTGCATGTTTCCTCATTTTCTCCCAACTATACTTGTTTTTTCTAGTTCAATGCATTGGGTGCATCTTTCCATCAATGCTATCATGAACCTTGAAGGCTCAATCCTCTCATTCACTTTGAAGGTAAACATTTTTTTTTGTATTTGGGGTAGCTTTTCCTAAATCTTGTTTACTTCTTAGACTGTGGCCTAGAACCGCGAAATTGGGTCAACCAACCATTCATTGAATTTTAGAAGATCAATTTGGATCATTTCTCAAATGGTTGCCTGAATAGCTTCCTTGTTCTTTCTAGAGCTTTTCTAGTTCATTTCTATCTCAATTTTCCCCAGGGATTCTAAGATACTATTCCCCTCAAACTCAATTAGTTTTTTGTTTAATGATGAAAATGCCTCTAGAAAAGTCTATTTAACCTCTCAAACACGTTTCTTTCCTTCTCCCATATTTGTTTCCTAGGCCTTTAGGGCCATTTCGCCCCTTACTTGTTCATAATAAGAGAAAAGAGGAAAATTAGGGACATTAGCTTTTTGCATCTATATGAGAACTTCTTGAAACTTAGACCAGGATGAGAAGGCCTCTTTTTCCTTGACATATATATATTTTTGGGAAAGGTCTACTACCTGGTAACATTTCTGGATGGAATCTACTTTAAGATAGAGTTCTTACTGGGAAACTTCTAGCTTCTCATTGATTTATGATGCTTGAATTTTGATGGCCGAAATGTTTATCGATGTGCCCTTTGTTAGGGTTAATCTATCCTACAACTGCTCTATCGAATTGTCATGCTGAGTGACCAGATCTTGGCTGGTCTGTGAAATCTGGTGGAGCAGATCAAGGTTATCCTGTAGTTGTTTGATTTGTTGTCGATCACTAGCCCTGATTTGCTCAAAATCCTGGTTCATTCTGTTTTTGAAAGACTTCTCTATAGTATATATCTGATTTTTCAAGTGTTCTACCAAGAGACACTTATGTCACAGTTCTTCAGTCAAATTGTCCAATTACCATTGATTGGCAGTGGCAAAAGCATCTAACGAACCTGCAACTTCTTTTGCAAACTCTGGACCATCATGGTCATTCCCTTCATACACCAGTCATTGCCTTTTAGTGACGACTCCATCCTTTTGATTAGATTCTATTTTCACGATAGCATTTCATTTCTTATTGAAAAAGAAATATGAGGGAAGCATCTCTTCGGGTGAGATAGGTGTAAGGTCACCTACGAAAGTGAGTCCGGAATTAGGATTTTCGAAGCTAGTTTGTAGAGGGTTTAATGATGTGATGGGAAATGAAATTTCGGTGGAATGTTGTTGTCCTGTTGTATTCAGGTTTCTAGCAGGAGTTGCTGGTGTGCAATGAGAGACAATTTGTCCCGCATTCATGAAGGCCTCGAACCGTGCTATCAGTTGAGGATCATTTAGTCCTGATAGTGATGTCCTTCTCTCCTGAAATAATACTTCTGGGATTTTCAAAACCTTTTTGGCTTTGTGTTTAGTGGAGGAAATTGGCTCAGATCCTGTAGAACTAGCTTCCTGTGAGGGAGGCATGGCCATTGACTCACCTTGCATTATCTTTGATAAATTGTTTCACCCGTGTTTCTAAAAGTTGAGAAAACCATCTTGTTGCTCTGGGGGTAGGGTCAAGAATCTGCTTTGGACTTCCTCATAAGATCTAACTCCCCTGAATATTTTGTCATAAGGGGAATTTGTTAATTTTTCAAAATCCCACCCAGTTTCAGTCTCACTGAATTTTCTACCAAATTTAAATGCCAAACTCAGTTTCAGCACTATTTCAGCATATGCTACAATGATGTTTCAACATCTGCTCACAGTGGTGTTTCAACATCAACATATGCTACAGCCTGGTGTTTCATCATCTGCTCACAGCGGTGTTTCAGCATCAGCATATGCTACAGCCTGGTGTTTCAGCATATACTCAGCACTGTGTTTCAGCATATACTACAGCGATGTTTCAGCATAAGCTACAACGGTGTTTCAGCATAAGCTATAGCGGTGTTTCAGCATAAGCTACAACGGTGTTTCAGCATCTAAAAACTTAACAGAAAATAAATTTCTGAACAGAAAATAAATTTCAGAATTGAAACATGAGGATTATGAACATCGTTTTCAACACAGAAATTAAATATCAGCAATATGCAAAACTCAGAAAATATTAGACACAAATTTTTTCGGTCTAACTTCGACCCTGGAAAAACCCACAAGGGGAAAACCAGTTAGAGAGGGATTTGTATTATTTATGAGCTTTTGAGAAATTCTTTTACAACATTTTCATCTTCAGATATTTACACAAACTTATCTGGACATTCCT